>AUXI01000212.1:0-32487 GCA_000482105.1 Crithidia acanthocephali | reverse complement strand
ATTCATGCAATCCCACCTCTCTTCTCTTTCAAATACCAGTCGTGTGACTTTACACAATTGAGTGTAAAGGAATCGTCGACGTGATTGTGTTGAGCACACCAGCATCAGGACGTGTAAGCAGTTTTAATGCAGAGAAGAGGGAGCAGAAGGATCTACAGTGTGCTTTCTTGTCGTGACTCACAGTCGCAGACGCATTAAAAACCGTAGTCATCCGTCTTTAGATGCAAGGCGCTCCATCCACGACGAAGTCAAGCGACATTGTGAGCTCTTTCTTTCAACGCAAGGCTCGCTTGCAATATGTGAGCCCTCGAGGAGATCCTGCCCACGTCACTCCATCTGCCCACAAGCGTGGAAGAGGACATTGTTTTCGTACTAGTGCATCTGAAACAACTCTGCAAACGCGGCAATAGATACTCTGCTTTCCTTTTTTTCTTTTTCGATTAGGATGGAGCAACACAAGTCTAAGAAAGTAAGAAAAAAGAGCGATATTGACGAAAGGTGGCGAAAGTGATTAACGAGAGAGAGAGAGTACAAGAAGGAATTGCAGTGTTGGAGACCAATTAAAAAAAAAGAGAGTTCATAACTGTACAAGATGCAACGTAAAAGGAAAACAGACATGCAGAACTGCAGTAGAACAACAACAATAACACCTACTTCTCCCCCCCCCAAAAAAAAAGGTAGCATCGTCATCTGCTGATACGAAAGGGATGAAGACACAAAGTCACAACCGAAAAGAACAGAATTAGCCAACAAGAAACAACGAAAGCAAAGTGCACACTATCGCGCGAAAGCAACCTATTGCGGTTCTCTCGGCGACGACTTGCCTTCGGACCGTGCGTCATCCTCCGTCATGCGGAGGCTTGAGAAGCGCGTGGACATCGAAGAGGGGTCGGCGCCGTTTGCCACCGCCACCTCAAACTCGCGTGCGCCGCTTTCCGTCGGCCCACTCGCCTCCGGCGCTGCCACCGTCATCTCCTCAATCACTGGAACCTCTCCGGAAGCGGACTTGAAGCGCTTCTGCAGGATCGCCTGCCCCATTCGCCGACCAGAGTACAACGCGTCGTCCGACTCCTCGGACATGTCCGGGCCACACCAGTTCGAGCACAGGCAGCGCAGCAGCAGCCGGCCGACGCCGAGCTGGTGGCCACCGAAGCCGTGCACGACGGCAGTGAAGCCGTTGAAGTTCTCTTTGCTGCCGAAGCAGTCTCCGTACTTGGTCACGAAGCCGCCCCCGTTCTTCTCCTCCTCGATGAGGGCGGCGTGGTGAGCGGCGAAGACGTCGGGGTGGGCACGCACCACCGCGACGATGAACTCGTTGTCCATCCAGTCCGTCGAGTTTTCCGAGTCGAGCGCCTTCTTCACCTCCTCGCTCAGAATGCAGAAACTCTGCGTGCACAGAAGCTTCTCGAAGAAGACGCGACTGCGGTCGGACATCTTCGCGTTGGACACAAAGACGCGCTCGCCTTTCAGCACCACCTCCCCAAAAAGCGAGGCGTAGTACGTGAGGAAGAGGCTGCACAGGTCGCGCACCGTCTGGTCCTTTGGATGGCGCATCTTTAAAATGGACAGTCCGGTGCGCAGCGCGCTCAGCACGCCGGAGTGCGGCAGGTGGTCCTGCACCTCGTTGACGTAGTCCACCCGTTCACAGACGCCGTCGGGGCCGAGGTGGACGGCGACAGCCGAATCAACCGGAATCGGTACGACGTGTGGGAGCTGCGCGGACAGAATACCCACCAGGTAGGGCGGTGGAGCGGCCAGCACGTCGAGCAGCGACGTGGGCAGGATGGGGATGAGGATGTGCATCCAGTCGAAGGGGGCGATGAGGGCCTGCAACGACATGACGACGTTCGACACGATGGAGAAGTTTGGTCCGACGATAATGACGTGCTTCTCCAGTAGCAGATCGGTCAAGATGGAAAACAGGTCGTCGATCTTGGGGAAAATCACAAGCATGTCGAGCGGCGCGGTGTCAATGAAAGAGCAGAGGCGGTCGTAGGGGCGGTTGAATGTCATGCCGAGATCCAGCGGTGTGTTGAACATGCCACCAGACGGCGGCGTCGCACACTTGCACATCGCCTTGATCATCGTGCGACCGCCTTCGTCGCCGTTGGTGCTATAGAGGTAGGCGATGCGGTAGAAGAAGTTGCACCACGGGTAGGGCGAGATGCAGACGACGGCCTCGCCGTTCACAAATGCGGTGGTGTGGCCGTACTCACGGACACCCTTGCTATCCGTCAACACGAAGGTGTAGCTCAGCTGCTCCACCGTGTACGAGGTGCCCGCGTTCGCCATGGCAAACTTTCCCAGGTTCGGGTACCGCACGAGAACGGTTTGCGGTGTGTATGGATAGGACCACAGGATGGTCACCACCTCATCGCCCTTGCTATTGTGATCCAGCCGCATCACGAGAAAGCAGTTGATGCAGCTGTGCTCGTTGCCTTTGTTGTAGAAGATTTGTTGTTTGGAGGTGAAGACGGTCTCTTTTTTGCGGTACCCCACAAACGACGCCTTCAGCTCGCTAAATCCGGCACTCACGTCGACGTCCTCCATTTTTGTTCTTTGCACGGCAGAAAATAATCAGAAAAAAAAAAGGATGATGTCCAACGAACGCCGTCGGTACGCGTCGAATTCTCCGAAAAGGGAAAACGGCCTAGCCACGGCCTGGATAGCCAACGGAATAGTACTGATACAGCAAAGACGACAGTGGTACAGGCAAAAGGGCAACCAAGAGAGAACAAGGTCGATGTCACGGCGAGAAGAATGTGGAAGAAAGCAGCTGGGGTAAACAGAGGTCCCTAAATGAAATTAGAGGAATAGAAACCAGAAACAGTTGACCGCAAAGTAGTGGGTTTTTTTTTTGAAAACTGCAAATACAAAGAAGAAGTGTGTCAGTGAAAAGGCAAGCGTGAAAGCAAAAAAAAAAAGACAAGTGCTACAAGCCCGACGCTTTTTTTTTTTTTTGTAGAGGATGTCAAGAGATAAAGATACTCAGCTCCTACTATACTGCCGCATGAGCAATAAGTTGGCAGATGGTGCACGTGTGTGGTGAAATGGAGAGAACGTAGTTAGTGCGAGACCAACAAAGAAGTGAAGAGAAGAGAAAAATGAAGTTGTTGTGGCACGAGTCGTCTCCAGTCATGAGGGCAGGAACGCCTTTTCCATCCTTGAGCCCCGCAGAGAGTCCCCCTCCTCCTCATAATGCAACGTCTTCACGTTCGGCGATGCCAGCAAAACATCCAATTGGTTGCTCCGATCGACACTCACCAAGCTTCGGCACCGCACAACAAGGTGGTCGCGCACGGCACCTGCCGCTCCGTCTTTCAGCAACGGTACTAAGAAAGACGCAAAAGTGATTTTCATCACCGCTTTCCCACTCAATAAGAGCTTTTTTGCAGGGCTGCTACGTTCTGCTTTCTTTGCTCCTTCAGCTATTTGTTTCGCTAATGCGCTCAACGCTATGTGAACACCAACAGCTTTGCACACCCATCACAAAAGTACACCCACACACATACACACATTGAAAGGAGGAGAGAGGACTCCTTCAAACGCAACCGCACGACGGTACCTCTCCCTCTCCACGAAGCCTCCATCACTCCGTGATAGCCTCCTTGCTAGGAGAAGAGGAGGCGGGCAGTGCCGGCTTCACCTCCTTCTGCAGCGCCGCGATCTGCGCCTCAAACTGCGTGTTCATCGGGTGGTCCTCCTTCCCCTGCTCCAGCAGCTCGATTGCCTCCTCCGGTCGGTTTAGCTTGCGCAGCGCGTACGCGCCATGCAGGTAGCCCTGCACGTTGCCAGACGCCTCTACCGCCTTCATCGCACTGGCCAACGCCTCGTCGTACTTCTTCTGGTGCACGAGCAGTCCGGCTTTCAGCGCGTGCAGACCACCCAGCCGCGACGGCTCCTTCGCGTGGGTGATGCCGGCGTCGGCGCAGCGGATGGCGTTGCGCAGGTCGTGGCAGTGCAGGTTCGCCATCGCCATCCCTGCGGCCACCTTGACGAACATTGTGATGTCCATCGGCTCGTACTCCTCCTTGGTGGCCATGATCACACCACCCGCGTTCTTTGCCGGCGCCGGCTTCACTGCCTTGGCACCATCGTTGGCCTCGGCGGGGCTTGCACCTTCTGCAGAGGCGTCCGCAGCCGGTGTCGACGCGCTATCACTGGCCGCGGCATCCGCAGACTGCTCCTCCGAGGCGGCTGCAGCTGGCGCTGCCGAGGCGAGAGCGGGCTGCTGTTGCGGCGGCGGCGGGGTCGCCGAGCACCCGTTCCGCTCCACCTCCTCGATCATCGCACGGAAGTTGTCGGGAAACCCCGCTACCAACTCGTGCGGCTGCTCCCCTGCGGCCATGGCAGTCGAGTTCGGGTAGAGCAGGTAGCTCAGCGGCCGCTGCGCGATGACGTCCTGCGCGCCGTACTCCTCCAGTAGCTTCGTCAGGTGAGGGGCGATGCTCGGCGTGGGGCTCTTGCTGTCGATCTCTTGCAGGATCTTGTTGCCCAGTTCGACAATCACATCGCGCGAGGTGCTCTCCTCCAGCACGGCGCGTTGCTCCTCCAAGCTCTCCTCCAGCACCTCCGGGACGTACTCCTTCACCCGCTCATCCCGCGTCTGCGGTTTGTTCCACAGGGAGGTGAAGAAGTCAGTCTTGCTAGAGCCCAGCTTGATCTGCGGGAGAAAGCCCATCACAAGCTTACTACGGCGGAACATGACTACGGCTGCTCCTCGCTTGCTGTTTCGAGAACGTAACGGAATGGATCAAACAACCGGAATGACGCTCTAGTGAGAGAGAAAGGAAGACGAAGGAGAAACAGATGACGCGGAAGAAGACAAGCAAGCCTTATCCTGACCATAGCGCATGAACAGACTCCAAATACAGGTAGTAAAGCAGTACGGTGCATTTCCAGTACCACGCCCGGAAGCTCATGTTGTCCGTTTATAAACGATAGTCTTGTGCAAAGCTCTATCTCTCTCTCTCTCTCTCTCTCTCTCTATATATATATATATATTCTTCCTTGGGGTATCCACCTCGTATGGGTGTCCGTAGTCTACAACAGCAAACAAGTTGCGCTTTCCGAGGGAACAAAAACGAGTCACGTCGCACCTTCTCGTCGAATGTGTGCACGGCCGCGAGATGCCAAACGGGAAGTGCAGAAGAACAACACACTGCCGCCGCGGTTCATTCGCACCGCCTCCGCTACGCGGCTTCTCGGAGAATCGCCAAGGCGGTGTCGCGCAGCACGGACGCCAGTGCACGAGAAAAGAGCAGATGGGCACACACCGTCAGCACCACCTCTTGTATCGTCTCCACCGCTGCGTTGTCTTTCCCACTTGCCTGAATCTGCCAAGAAACACCCTCGAACGCATCATCAGTGGTGTCGCCTCCCTCAGCTTTGTCCGCAGCACTCTCTGTCATCTCGCCGGTGTTGTTGCTCACCGCAGCAGCGATGATGTCCAGTTTCTGTTGCTGCTCTTCAGGCACAGAGGGGAAACTTGGGTGGGGGCCGCGATGCTGCACACGGTGCAGCAGCTCTTCCGTGTTGTGTGGCGCTGTGAAAAACAACGCAACGCACAGTGCTGGCAGCGGCACGCTTCTCACCGCTACAGATGGATCTTCACGGAATGGGATAGCAGTGGCCGGAGGCGGCGTGCGGCTGGAGCTGCACCACAGGGACGCGTAGAGGGCTCGCGCCTCGGCTGAGCCGTTGGTGGAGTCGAGGTACAAGACACGACGATGTGCGCGTGAGAGCGCAGATGCCGCGTGTGCGGTATCCGTTCCCGAACCTCGCTGGCCGTCTCCCCACGCGCCAAGCGTTTTCATCAGCACTTCGTGCGTCTGCTGCTTCGTCAACTTGAGACTCACCGACGCAGCCCGCTTCTCGTGGAAGATCTGGTCTCGCTCTACATGGCGAAATGTCCATGCATGTTGCGGCAGGGTGAGAAACGTGCGCGGCACCGAGCAGGCGGCAACGCCATCCTGCTTCGCCGTCTTCTTCTGTGGTGCCCTCGCAGACGCGGCTGACGTGGCCTTCGCTGCTGCAGCAGCGCCGTCAAGCATCGCCTCGTTGAAGAAAGACTCCAGAGCACGACCGCAGGTTGACTTGCCGGTGCCTGGCACGCCAACCGGCAGCACCAGCAGATCCCCCTTGCTTGGTGTGGTGTGCGCCGAGAACGGTCGCAGGTGCAGCACTGTCATCACGTAATCGGTGCCCGGGAAGAAGTCGAAGGTGCGGGCGTGTGCGATGTACCACGCCTCCTTCAGCACGTGCACATCCCGCGTGAGGGACTCCACGTTGCAGCTGACGTAAATAAGGTCCGACAGCTGCCCTGCTGCGCCGAGGTCTGCGAGGGCCGTGGTGGTGCTCGGGTGCAGCCCGTGTCGACCGGCTGTGATGAGGCAGTGCGCCTCTGCCGAAGTCGCGGTAGAAGTAGAGGCACTGCCGTGTGAGCACGTGGCATCTCCTTCCGTCTCTTCGACGCTGCTATTCATAGCCACGTGTGGGGCTGCAAACGCACGCAGCGGCTCCGCAATGTGGTCCTTCGCGCATCGGATGCAGTGCGCAATGCCGTTCTTCCTTGTGTCGGCAAACACGCACGGACACGTTGTGACCACTGTGGTGCTGTCGTAGTACTCTTCGAAGGTGCGCACCACACTGTTGACATCTCTGCCGCAGATGAACACGCGGCGGCACGGCGGTGGCGCGGCCTTGACACCCGGCGATGGAGGAGCGGCTGCACCAGCAGAAACGTTGGAGGCTCGTGCTTTGGTGCCACCCGGCGCATTCTCAGTCTTCTGCAGCGTCTCTTCATCCGCACCCGAGCTTGACAAGCGCAAGAACTCGACAATGCCTTCGTAGATGGCGGTTTCCATTTCGTGATTGACCTCGCAGAAGGAGTCCGCGGAGAGCCAGAACGCGTGGCCATTTGGCGTGTACTCCACCATCGACGTGGCGCCATCGCGTGTCAGCGGTACGTAAGCGCTCGTCTTGTCCGGCTTGCTGTGCAAGAGGTCTTTCCTATCAGCACAGCCATGCGACGCCGAGGGCAGCCGCACGTGCGCCACCAACGCCACAAGACCCGGGTGCACCGTACGCAGGTGGTCCTCGAGCGCGTGTGGCTCTGCGCTGCGCCGCCACAGATCAAAAAGCGTCTCCTGCGCGTCGTCGCTGCCTCCTCCCCCCTGAGGCGTTGGTGGAACGGATAAAGAGGCGGTCACATCATCGATGTGCAGCGCACCCACCTTGCGCAAGGCGCTCGTGGGCGTCGTCGCGGACCCGGTGCACAGCTGCTGGTTCAACAGCGACAGCTTTACCATGTACCGATCCTCGCGGCTCACCTTCACGCACACCTCAAAGAAAAAGTCTGGTGCGAGCGACGAAAGGCGGGAGTGCGTCGTGCAAAAAACCTCGACAGCTACCGCAATCTCGTTTACCCGAGTCATGCTGAGGGGAGAAACTTCCAGCCGGGGCAGCAGCGAGTACGTCGCCTTGCAGCGGTAACCCTCCTGCCGGCCCTTCACGCGGATGGTTTCGTCGCTGGTGACACTGCGGCACAGCGCACGCAGTACGTGGACGTACGATGGCTGCGTCGTTGTCATCGTGCTCGCCTTTTGACGGCAGTGAGAGTTGGCTGATCGCGCGCTTTCCGCTCGTTTACTCAAGAACTTGTCGTGTAGATGAGCCGTAGCATTGTCGAGGCAGCAACGCCAAACTGTGACGCCGGAAGGCTGTTTTTTTTTTTTCTGATTTTTTGAATACCAGGCTCACGACAAAGTGGTGGTCCAGATCCTTGTCAGCGGTTTAGAGTGAAAATGACGACGGTCGTGAGAGAGATGAAAGAGGCAGTAGAAAGTGAAAAGGGAAGTAGAACAAAGAAGCACGTGGGCAACAACCGTGAATTGAGAGTATAACGTACTCACAAGCCAGTGGAGCAGGTGCATCAAGCGACTGCTTCGACGTCGTGTTGCAAGAGGGCATGCTAGTAAGACTTTGGCCATGAGATGCTGACTTCTCCCGTTGAACTGTAAAAGGGTGCTTTCCATTTAGAATGCACCACAGCACTGCTTATTTCAACTACGAAGCGAAACAGCTACACTTCAGTGTTTTTTTGTTGTTGTTGAAGGTGCAGCAGTGCTCTGTTTTCCATTGCGTTTGTTTCCGCTTCGCTTCGCCTGGGTAGAGAGAGATCATTTGTAATAATAGTAATGGAACAGAAGAAAACCAAAAAAGTAAAGTGGAAAAACACGCATACGTCATTATCAATTAGCAAAGGGTCAGAAAGACCATCGAAGCCACACAGGCAAAAAAACAACAACAACAACGAACAGTACTGATACCAGCCGCGTCCGACAGCATGAGGGTGAAAATGAGAAATGCTACTCGTGAAACACCATCTGAAACAAGCACACAAACGAAAGAAGTTGCGTAGGTGGAATACAAAACAAAGAATGAACCAACAGGAAAGAGATAAAAAGCCTACACACAGCCAGGGAGAAGGTCGCGGAAGTACACTGCGCACTCTCTGGAACCGCTGCTGCGTTGGACCACCGACAGGAGTGAAAAATGCAACGATTCCTGCAGAGATGCTTGCAACACTCGCAAAGACTCCCGCATCCCACTTTCTCCATTCGCATGCACACACACACGCACGCACAAATGAACAAATATGCAAAAGGTTGAGGTGTGTGTCAGCTTCTCTGTTGTTCGCCGTAACGCTTCCTTTTCTTCATCGATTCACGCCTTTCATTTCTTCGTGTCATACACAAATAACATATCTGCTTGATTCCCGCGTCTACTGCGTCGCACACTCGGCGTGCTGCGCGCCACCAGGCATCCCACCTGCGCGACGCGAGCTGCCACCGCTGCCGCCGCCGCCGTAGCCACCACCGCCCTCCTGCGTGGCCCAGACACCGCGCTTCTGCTCCTCCAACTGCTCGCGCGTTTCCCGCAGCACACGCGCCTTCACCGTGTTGCCTACCGAGGCATGTTCATCCTTCTTCGGCACACCAAAGGCCTTCCCGATCAGCTCCTTCTGCTCCGTGGTCAGCTTGTTCGGCAGCTTCAGGTGGGTGAAGATGTACACATCGCCACGCTCGCCGGTGGTGCTAGACATGCCCTCGCCGCTCATCTTAATCACGCCCTCCGGCTTTAGGATTTGGTCGGCGGTGGTTTCTACGTTGACGGTGCGGCCGTCGAGCATCTTGAGCGGCATGTGCAGCCCCAGCAGCACCTCCTGCAGGGTCACCTCCTTGTTCACGATTAGGTCGTTGCCGCGGCGCTGGAAGACGCGGTGCGGGCTCACCTCGACGTGGAGGTGCATGTCCGCCGGCGGGCAGCCAGGGATCGTGCCGCCTTCGCCGCGCACCACCAGGGTGACGTTCGACGGCACACCAGCCGGGATCTCAATCGTGACGTCCTGCGACACCGTCTTGTAGCCCTTGCCGTGACACTTGTGGCACTGATCCTCCGGCTTCGCCATGGACCCGGTGCCGCGGCAGCGTGGACACTCGGAAATGGTCTGCTGCACCATGCCTGGACCCATGCGGTGCTGCTGTACCACGTTGCCGGACCCACCGCACTGCGTGCACTTTGGCTTCTCCGTCTTGCTCTTCGTGCCGAAGCCGGTGCACTCGGAGCACACCTGCGGCCGGTTCACCCGAATCGTCTTGGTGACACCTTTGTACACGTCCTCCAAGGTCAGCCGGGTGCGCACCTCCAGCGGCTGCAGTGTTGGGGTGGCTTGACGACCGCCAGCTCCACCGCCAAACATGTCACCGAAGCCGCCCATGCCACCCATGCCGCCGCGGAAGAACTCCGCAAAGATGTCTTCGGCAGAGCGGCCGCCCGCACCCCCACCAAAGCCACCCATTCCCCCCGCGCCGCTCATGTTCGGGTTTGTCGCCGCTTCGGAGCCATACTGATCGTACACCTTCTTCTTATCCGGGTTGCTCAGCACCTCGTAAGCCTCGGCCACCTCGGCGAACTCCTCCTTGTTGCCGCCCTGATCCGGGTGCGTCTCGAGGGCACGCTTACGGTAGGCCTTCTTCACCGCCTTCAGGTCCGCAGCCTTGTCCACGCCGAGGATCTTGTAGTAGTCCTTGTTGCCGCTGGTGGAGTAGAGACGCAGAGGGGCAGCGGTGGTGGCGGTGCCGAGAGTGCTCGAGGCAGCGGCGGTGGCGGTGGTGCCGGTGAGGACCGCCGCCTTCCGCGCAGCTGACGCAGAAAGATAACGGAACATTCGTGTATATGTGTGTGTGTCCGTGTGTTGGTTGTTTCGATACCCTACTGCTGCTTGTTTATGTGAAGAGCGAAATCTGGTCTGTGTCAAGAAGATAAAAGTCAGCGAAGTGTCCAGTGAGCAGATATGGTGAACCGCAACTGCACCTGCTGACAAGAGCGAGAGAAAGCGAGATGCCCTACCAAATGCACCGTGCAAGCTGCCGGGTGTAGCCACTTGTGCAGTGTACTTCTGGTTGGGTCTTCTCGTAGAACTGTCAGGTCGTTCAGCTAGCTCTTTAAACTAAGGCGATGAAAAAAGAGAATAAAGGGACAGGAGACACAGTTAGAGAACTCCTATTTTAGGAATTAGATGAAGAATACACTTCGCTTTTTATTGAAAAAAGAAAAGAAAGAAAGAAGACGATCTGTGAAAACTGCTGAGTTGCTCTTTTTCTTTTTTTTGTACCCGACTAACGAAAAAAGAGGCAAAAAGTGTGATAGAAAAGAACAAGAGAAGTGGGGGGAAGCGGAAATAATAAAGTACGAGTGATACTCTGGATGCTGTGTTGTAAAATTTGGCCACTGAAACTTTTTTTTTTTACGAGCTCTGAAAACCGTGCCGATTTTTCGGTGGTGCTTTTGGGGTGAAGCAAAGCGTGAGAGAGCCACGACGCAAGAGTACCAAAGCGCGAAGTGGAAGAGAGTGGAAGAAAAGTAGAAGCAAAAAAAAAAGACGACTCACACCAGAACGTGTGCCTCAGCTGCGCTGCATCAATCCTGCACCATCCACCGACCTGAAATGACCGCTGTTTTGCACTGCTGACTGTCTGCAACAGACCACAGCACTTAAAGGTGAGAGCATGACGGGTGTGCACTGGTGATGTCAATTGGCACCGCACACAAGGTTCAAAAAACGACAGGCTGTTTGTCTTCTCCTTCTCTTCGGTGTCACTCTTCTCTTTCTCTTTTTTAAACTTGCAATTCATTTAATGAATTATGTTACATTTTTTGTGAAATAGCGCAGCAGAGTGCAGAGAGACGCCCTCAGCATCTAAAATTCTGAACGTGCATAGCGACAACGTACTGCACTCTATGTTGTTTTTAGAAAAAAAAAAGAACACGACTCGGCACTCCAGGCGAAGCGTTCATCTCACCGTGGTTATAAGATCTGTGTGTGAAGTGAAGTGAACGGGTGCCGCAACCTACTTTGAAAAACGGAAACAAACAAACAAAAAAAAAACATGTGAACGCCTTTGCAGACAGTTACAGTTTCCTCTATCACCTAGCGAAGGCTTTTAAAGCTCATATCTGTGAAAGGAAAAAAAAAGAAGACGGTGTGAAGTGCGAGACAAAGGAAAAGGTTATCTTATAGAAAGGTCCAAAGGCTCGCTTTCACTTAGAAGCTACATCATAGTAGCGAAAAAAAAAGAAGATAAGAAAAATGGGAAAAAGAGCACCACAAAGCATCATTGTTTTTTTTTTTTAATCTGAATCGACATCCCGCGTGCAAGACCAAGTGGAGGAAACCTAGCCGTGCCACTCTTGTCACGAACAGCATCAATGCCGCGTAACTTACTTCAGCGTTACTCTCACCGTCCTCCGTGCATTCTCTGCTTTAGGGTGAGGTGGTCTCTCGACATTTGCGCGCTGGTGGCAGTTTTCGCTGCGGTGACGACCGCCACAGTACTTGCACGGATTCGCCATGAAACAGTTTGCTGCCGTGTGACCCAACTGCCCACACTGCTCGCACTTGAGCAGCTCTGGGTGCTTCTGAAAGCAGTTCCGCGACGTGTGTCCCACCGCCCCACAGTAGGTGCAGCGCACGTTGTTGTTCATCTTGCGGAAGCACTCCGACTCGAGGTGGCCCTTACTGCCACAGAAGCTGCACACCCCACCAGGGCCGATGAAGCGCTCCAGCCACGCGACGTTCACCTGTGCCGGCTGCACGTCAGCCTCTACCGTGACAGGCCGTCCCACGCCGTAGTGCTGCACGTACTGCGTCGTCAGCCGCTCCACTGCCTCCACCGGGACGTGCTGCGTCAGCGCGGGGAAGTAGGTGGAGAGGAGGTGGATGTGGCGGACATCGTCCGCGGCGTACTCGAGGAAGTGACTCGGCAGCGGCCGGGTGTCCCACACCGCACGATCGCCCACCGCCATCGCCGTCTGCACGGCCGAGTCGCTCTCCTGCCGGTCCACGCCAGCGACGTTCTTCAGCACGTAGGTCATGCCGGAGCGTCGGTTGACGCTGCGCAGCTTCCACTGCACGGCCGTGAAGAAGAGCTGCAAGTCCAGCACGCGCGTGGGAACGAGGTCCATCTGCGTGCTCAACGCTTCAATGTCGCGGCGGCAATCGAAGGACAGCTTGCGAATGGCCGGATCGCACAGCACGGGTCGCAGAGCCGCCGTGAAGGTCGGTACGGAGAGCGCGAGAACGTCGAAGAGGAAGACGACGGGGACGGTGTCGCTGCACGTCTGCACCAACGAGACCTGCCCCAGCTGCGGTGACTTCACCGATTCGGGGGTGCAGAACGCCTCAACGTCGAGCGAGATCTGACGGCTGCGACTTAGCGCGGCGGCGGCCTCGCGCAGCTCAGCCTCCGTACTGATGACTTGATAAGGGTATGAAAGGACTTCAGCGCGAACGGCGTCAAGCGGCGGCGTTGCGGGAGCGGCTGCGGGTGAGGCGCCATCCCGCTTCAACGGCGAGCCGAGCGACAAGGAGGAGGTGAGGCCATTCGGCTTTACGCGTGCTAGCGACTCTGCGGTGCGAACTGCAGCCAACGGTGTCAATTTGACGCTCCTCTGCGTCGGCCTCAACGTAGCACTCACGGCAGCCCCTAACGGTTGCTGGAGGAGTCGTCGTGACCACACAAACATCACGCGATTATATTCTGTGGTGCAAGAGGAGGGGAAAAAAAACAAAGGGACGACAAAACGACTAGAGCAGCAAGACAGAATTGTGAACACAAGCCAATACTGCACTCAGCAGAGCCTCAGCTGTGTTCCACAGAGAAGGGGTAGATGGAGAGAAAGAGAGCAAGGAAGGAGGGTGGGAAGTCGGGGCTTGAGTGGCAGTCGATGTGTATCCTCCGTTGCACGTTGGGTGTCGAGAAGCAGCAAGACAGATGGACAGAGCGCACAAAAACGTACGTTGCACGCTCTGCACTTGAGTCGTTGAACCACCATCCTCCGACGGCTGTCAGCGGACTGTGTGACAAGTGCTATGACTGCAAAAATGTCCTAGATGCAGTCGACCAACGACGCATATTGCTTTACGATGAAGGTTTGTGGAAAGGTTGTGAACAACTGGCTGAAACACCAAAAAAAAAACATAAATTCGTGTGCATTCCAAGTGAAAAGAAAGGGGAAAGAAAATTGATCACAGTAACCACAACTACGTCGTTCAAAGTGATAAAGTCGCCGTTTTTCTTTCCTTTTCCTTTTCAGCTCACTGTGAGCATGTCGAAGTAGTTGCGTATCATAAAGCGCAGCACGCCCTCCGCCTTCACAGAGTCGGCCGTCGGTCGGTCCTCATACCACGTCTCGTAGGTCTCCACCGACGGCGGCTGGCCAAAGATCCAAATCTCCGGCTGCAGCAGCAGCGAGCGCTGCTTGCCGTTTGACCGCGGGCCCTCAAAGTGCAGGACGATGAGCGCCGCATCCGACGGCGCACTCGACAGTGGCGCGGAGAGGCGGTCGCTCTTCTGCCGCGAAGCACCACCATCACTGCTGCACCCGCCGCCTCTGAACAGCGAGGAGATCGGCTGCGTCAGCCGCTGCCAGCTCCACCGCTGCGGCGCCACCACCTCGCCGGTTGCCGCCAGCTGCCCGGTGCGGCCGTTGAGCGCTACACGATTAAGTCGGCTGCCAAACCACGCCGCACCGGGGCGGATGCCCCAGCCCCACTCGTAGCGTGCGGTGCCGTACACCCGCAGCATGCACCCGGCCGGCACGAGGGCATCGACGTCGCGGCTGGTCCAGGAGTGCAGCGCCACCTCACGGAGGTCGCTCACGCGGGAGCGCAACACCGGACTCATCGTCAGCACGGTGTCGCGGCCATCGCGGCGCAGGGGGATGACGACGTAGTCATGGCCGTCGTACATCTTCGGTGGTCGCGGCACGCGGTAGAACTGGCCCGTCGGCGCGTACTCGACGTACACGTGGCGCAGCCGCCCCATCCCCTCGAAGGCCTGCTGGGTGTGGCGGACAAGGTAGCGGAGGGAGGCGGGCATCTGCTCCAGTCGCATGCGATCCCCACATCCCCACGGCGCCTTCATGGGTTGAATGTCCTCCGCATGGTCGGCAATGATGCGTGTGCTGCGCAGGAAATCAAAGCTGAGCCACGGCTTCCCACTGCCGTCTGACACCGTTGTCAGCGTCGTCTCAGACGTAGTTGACGGCATGCTCTGTGAGATGGGGGGCAGAAGACAACGATGCAGCGCCGCCGCTCTCCAACAGCAGCGCGTCGCCCGCCATTGCGGCCTGCAGATGGCGCTCTATCGCGTCCACCTTCCGCTGATCGAGCGGGTTGCCGAGCGACTGCGACCAGCGCTGCACCTCATTTAACAGCACGTTGCGCATCTCGGGCGGCAGCACGTCGCTGCGGACGTTCATGCCTATGTTGTCCTGCGCGGTGAGGGGAACGCCGTAGGCCTCCGCTGCCGTGGCTGCTGTGTCAGCCGACAATTTCTGACCCGTCGCCAGCAATACGGCGGCCTCCACGGCGGTTGCAGGAGCCACACGGCGGAAGAACTCCATCTCGGCATCCGTGACGGTGGGGTACGAGGTGCCGTCCGGGTCCATCAGCTCCTCCCGCCACTGATAGGCGAGGCGCTTGCGTGTAGCGACGAAGCCGCCAATGACGATGGTCGGCACCGCCAGCGCGGTGTACCACGACTGTGAACCTAACATGGTGGGAAGTGGAGTGGTGCGGGTTTACGTGGTTCCTCAGGTAGACCAGTCAAGCCTGACGTACGTTTAGGTGCACCGGATGGGATGCAGCACACTTCCTGAATACAAGAGCTGCGTTTTTTTTTTTTATGTATGTGCGTGCTTGTGCTTGTATGCGGTGGGGCCTCCAATCAAGAGTTGACAGCTCACCCAGTTCCCATGCGCAGCTCTTCTAGCGGTACCTCGCAGTGAAGTGAGAAGAACCCTCCAGGCTTTCCTTCACGAGGTGCTTCACTATTCTTTGCTACCGAGGTAGAGGAACGTCGTGGACAGAGGAGCGATAGAGAGAGAGAAACAGCGAAATGGACGAAATGAACGAAGCAGAAAACACTCTTTTTTTTTGGATTACGGGTGTGCACCACAACGCACAAGTCTCTCTGCTGCGCACCGCCTTCCACGTCTCCGCGGTTACACCCTACATGGAGATTGAACAACAACAACAAGAAGCTATGAGCGTGAAGAACGGATTCCGCGTGGCAAAGGCACTCTTTCGCTCAGCGCACACCCTTCAATGTACTGATAGACCCCGTTTGCCGCTATCACCTTTGTATGCTACTCCATTTTTTTTTCCGATACAGTGCAGAGCACAAGTGTCATTGAGATCCGCCCCTTTCTCCTTCAACGTGAAGATAAGACACGAAAACAAAGAAGCAGCAAGTTCCCTGCAAAAAAAAAAGAATAAAAAATGGAAAGACGGAAGTAGGTGATTCGAGAATGTGCTTTATTGCAGAGCCAACAAACCCGAAACAGTCTATTAAGTGACTTTTGATGGCATGGGAGATGCCAGAAGAGAAGAAAAGAAAAAGAGAAGAAGCGCAAGCAGCGGTAAACGTGCGCTGCACTTTTGTTGCTGTTGTTCTTTTGGAACACGATCACGGCTTTACACAGCAGTGCTACAGCTTGCCCTGCTCTTTCATTGCCTTCTTTGCGCGTTCCATCACCATCTTCTCATTCAGGATCTCAATGTAGTAGCCGTCCGGGTCCACCACAAAGGCCATGTAGCCGTCCTCCCTCTCGTAGTCAATGGGGACGTTCTTTGCGCGCAGTTCCGCCACCAGCGCCTTCACGTCGTCCACGCCAATTGCGATGTGGCCGAACGCCTCTCCCTGTGTGTAGGACGTCACACCGTAGTTGTAGGTCAGCTCAATCGTCGGCCCCTCCTCCTCGCTCTTGTCGTAGCCCAGGAAGACGACAGTGTACTTGTCCTCCGGCGCCTCGCGGCGACGCATTTCTTTCATCTTGAGACCCTCCGTATAGAACTTGATGCTTCGATCCAGGTCGCCGACACGGATCATGGAGTGCAGAATACGCATCTTTGCGTGTTTTTTTTTTTTTTGAGGGAGTGGGTGTATGGGAGAGTGTGTAAAACAAAGCAAGTCGTTTCGCAATACGAGAGCACTGCTTGACAACTGAAATGTGTGTTGCTTCTTATAAACAAACGTCTATGGTAGTTGAGGAAGGTGTGAGGAAAGAAGGAAACGAGAAAGTGGAGGAAGGAGCAGAAATAGATGCTTGTTGGCAGTGGTGATTTTGGAGGTTTTCGTTTTGTACGCGATTGGCCAAAAAAGACAGGAAACACCCTCTGTCGATACACTCATAAGCACTTGAGTTGTGGCGCGTGCAAGAAAAACCAAGAAAACTACTCTCTCTCTCTCTCCATTGGTTCTTACTCGAAAAACACGCGTTACTTCCCTGCTCTGGTTGTTACTATTCTGAGTTCGCTCACAACGTAAGTAGTCAGTTTAACCAAAATAGACGCTCTACAGGAAACGAGTGAAAAAAGAAGTCGCCTCTTTTTTCTCTTCAGTTTCGAGGTGCGTGAGAAAGGACAAAGAAAGAGTAAAAAGGCGAAACTCAAATAATGCTGTATATAAAAAAGAATAAGAAGAGAAAACGACGACTGCTGGTGTATGCCTACGCCGTTCCCTGTTCCTTCATCATCGTCTCCGCTTTAGAGATCATCTTGTCGGTGTCCAGCAGCTCGATGTAATAACCGTCCGGGTCCACCACGAACGCCATGAAGCCACTGTCGTCCTCGTAGTCGATCGGGACGTCGTGCTTGCGCATGTCTGCGACAACCGCCTTCACGTCCTCGACACCGATGGCAATGTGACCGTAAGCCTCATCGTGCTTGTACGACGTTACGCCGTAGTTGTACGTCAGCTCCAGCACCGTGGAGTTCTTTTCGGTGTCGTAGCCGAGGAAGACGAGGGTGTACTTGTCCTCCGGGACGTCCCACTTGCGCAGCAGCTTCATCCCGAGGCGCTGGGTGTAGAAGTTGATCGAGCGCTCCAGATCGCCCACGCGGATCATCGTGTGCAGCATGCGACGAGAGGACATCGTGTCTTTCCTGGAGAATAGTCGAAAATGGTGTAAAAACAAAAACCAAAAGGGTATAGTGGAGGTGGTTGTATAAGGAGTAAGGTCGTTTATAAGAATACGTGAGAAACGGTGTGTTGATGCGTATAATGAAGCACAGACACACACACGAAAAAAAAAGGAAATGATGATACTGCGTAAGCACGTGTAGTTGTTGAATCCTGTTCCGTAGAAAGGTGAGGCATGTGAGTGAAAGGAAAGGACAGGGAGGAGGCGGAGGACAAGTTGAGATCAGTACTTCTTTTTCTGTGTGCGCGTGCACCCCACTGCTCTTACTGGAAAAACAACGTCTGGGGGTTGTTTTCGTCCTTTTCACTGTGTACAGCGTGTCCGGTGAAGCCAAGATGGGAGCAAGAACGAAGCAGCGTATCCTCGAACAGGCAGGTTCTCTTTCGCTTGCATGAAAACACAGAAGACCGTTTGCTGTCTTTTTGCAACCGTCAGTCGGATCACTTCAATTCATCTGAACAGCGTTGTTCATCCTTCTCTCCGTTTCACTGATAAAACCTTGTGTTCGGGTACGGTAGTAATGAAATACAATCAAGTGATGGCTAAGCCAGCGTTCGCTCATCGTTAGTGTATAGGAAGAAGATGTTTATTATTTGCTTGCCGCAAAACAAGCAGCGAGCATGTGAATCGCAATGCTCTGTCAACGCGGCAATATATAGATTCTTAACGGGGCCCGAGGAAGCCCGATCGTACATCGGAAAAGAAAAGGCCTTCGAGGAACAAACCGTCCACACAACGCCGTGGGACAGAAGATGTTGATCCGCTCCTGTCGCTGCAGCCGCGGCATCTCGAGCTTTTCGTTGCTCTTGCCAAGCGGTCCATCGACACATACGTAGAAGAAAAAAGAAAAAAGAAAGTCAGCGCAGAGTCCACTTGCACCTCGCGATCGCGGGAGTGTGTGTGTCAGTGTGTGTGGGGAGTGGTGTCACCTTGCATCCCTCAACGACGCAGCAGCGCCGCCAATACCGGATCATTTGCGATGTCCTTGTCGATGGGAATAGGACCCGCCAACGCGTTGATAAACTGCGAAGTCTCATGCGCGCAGTCGACGATGGCGGCGCGTGGCGGCACTGTCATGTACCCCGTGCGGTACACCACCGGGCTGAAGAGAGAAGCGTCCGTGACGGTGAGGTGACCGGTGCCGGGGAAGTCCTTCCGGTGGTACCACGTCAACCCACTCGCCTTCAACTTGCGGTTTGCCGCGTCAATCACCCCGGCCTCCTCCGCCGTGTGCGACTGCGCCTTCACGATGGCCTCCATCTCCACAAAAGGGTCGTACTGCTCCTTGTCCCGCATCCAGCCCTCCGAGAAGAACTGCAGCGTCGGCGTGGCGAAGTGAAATGGGTTGGTGGTGCTCTTGAGCTTGTCGCAGAACATCTTCCCCCGTAGCGGCACACTCCATGGGTCGTAGGCCACCACGGAGGCGATCGGCGACGCCTTCTGGAGGTCCTTCGCGGCCTTCTCCTCCTCCAGCGACACCGTCAGCGCCGTCGCCCCACCGAAGGAGTGTCCCACGAGGTGCACCGGGGGGTCCATCGCGAGGTACTTGTCCACCACCGCCTGGTCGTAGCCAATCAAGCGCAGCAGCTCCCCACTGCGAATGCGGGCAAGCGTGTTGCGGGCCTCTCGCACACGGATGTCCAGCTGCGGCTCCCGGTCCGCCGCCGTCCACCGCAGCTGCACGTTGATCGGGATGTGAATGCTGGTGCCGGCATCACGGCAGTAGGCCGCGCTGGCGTCCATGTGTGTCATGGCAAACACCACCAGACCCCGCGCGGCGAGGTCCATCAGCAGCGTGCTGTAGAGTCGCGGGAAGCCGGCGAGGCCGTGACTAAAGAGGACAAGGGGGCGAGGCGTGCCGTCCTCGCGGAAGAGCGGCACCGCCGTCGCGTCGAGGCGCATCTTGGCTCGCTCCAGGATTAAGTCCATCAGCAGCACGTAGGGCAGCTCCGCGTACTGCGCCATGCCGCGCAGGTAGTTGGCATCGTTGAACGGGACGTATGGGATGCCGTTTGGGGCGGCGGCGGCGGTGGTTGGGTAGAAGACGGTGATGGGCGGCCGCATGGCTCCGAGGTCGCCGCGCAGCTCCCGCAGGCCGACGTTGAAGCGGCCGCCCATCGGTGCAAGGCACAGCAGCGGCTCACAGTAGAAGGCCGCGGCGGAGACGAGAAGAGAGGCGGTGCACAGGGCAGCGCAGGTGAGCCAGCCGGCACCGCAGTAGCCCCACGCCACGCACGGCAGCACCGCCGCCGCCCCCAATGGCAGGTAGTGCAGGGAGAACACGTAGTTGACAATGGGGTGCATGTCTGCTAGCAAGGAAAGTTAAAGACCGAGTAAAGATGCAAAGGAAGGGGCCGGTATGTACGAAGGTCCGCGTGCGAAGAATGCTGTGACTGTGCGTCTCCGTGCCGAGAGCACACCACGAACGCGAAAAACAAAAAAAAAGACAGAGGGGCTTGTGAGGAAGGCGTTGAAAAGTGGCGTGGAAGACAGAGAACACTTGCATGCATTTTCACCGCTTTGTCAGATTGTAGCTCCTTTTCTAAAAGTCACGTAATTGCGAAGGACTGGCGTGCGTACTACTACCACATCTACGAAAGACTGACTGCCTTCCGCACCGCGTGAACGATACCGTTGTATGTTGAAATCTGACACTTTTCCTGTGAAGTTGACACTCGTTAGCAGATACAAAAACAACCGCCGTGCTGGAGACCCATCGTTACAAAAAAAAAAAAGGCCGCAAATTCAACCAGATATCCTCACCTGCTGCGTCCGCAAAAGGGAATGCCAATCCACGTGCGCTTCCGGTACGCCTTGTACTCATCACCGAAGTAGTCCGCCCGCGCCAGCGTCGCCTCCTCGTACGGGATGCGGGAACGGAAGAAGTACCACGTCACCGCCGTGTGCGCAACGGCAGAGATCGGGTTTGCCACGATGAGCTGCGCACAGCACGTGCGCCAGAACCACCCAAAGTAGGCGGGGTGCCGCAGGTAGCGGTACAGGCCGTGCTGAACGAGGCGGTGGCTGCCACGGCGCTGTGGCTCGATCATGAGAGAAAAATTGGCGCCGCACTGCAGCATCGCCGTGACGCGAATGCCGTAGAACACAGCAGTAAGCAGCGTGAAGACGAGCACGCCGCCACGGTTCACGCGCAGCACACGACTGAGCAGCGGATGGCGGGACGGGGAGAGCTTCCAGCGTTCGGGGACGAGGTAGGCCTCGACGACAAACTCCAACAACGCCACCCCGCTCGCCGCGAGGTACTCCTTGGAATGAAAAATCATAAAGGCGTCGGGGTGCGTGTCGTGCGGCCGCAATAGCGCTGCCGCGAAAAACTCGCAGACGTGGAAAGCAAGGTGTGCTGTCAGAACGTATGCGCCAAGCGCAAAGAGGACGTCGTTGTGCGCCGCGTAGGCGTACACCACCAAGGCAGCGGTCAGGATGGTGAATGCGCCAAGCGCGAAGGCAATGATGGCAGTTTCGAGAATGAGGTTGCGGCGGAGCTCGTAGTTGAGGCGCTCCACCTCCTCCCGTGCCTCCGCGTCCTCTCGATCGCCCATGCTGGGGTATCACTCAACGGAATAGAGCGAGAGAAAAAAAAAACAAGATGGTGTGCAAGCGTGCAAGAAAGTGGCAGAGAACCACGAGGAACGCTGCCAGCAGCGATTTGTTGGGTACGCAGAGGTACTACACAAGTGTGAAAGGGAGAGGATCGCTGTGCCCTACACCACTGCAACGTGCGCCGCTGCCCAGCCGTCAATAAAAAAAAGTTTAAAAGGGCTAAACAAGAGGGATGAAAAGGGGAGAATAGTTTGCTCGCCTCATCGGCACCTACCACTGTCGCCCATCAAAGAGAGCACTTGCGCAGCCCCAAAATAATGAGGAGAGGCGATGTCACATTATGCTCTTCTCTTTTCACTCCTAAAGACACGCGTTCCATGCAAGCTATTTCCGTCATGCGCCACAGCATCACGGCACCCGCCGAGTAGTGTCACGCAGGAGCCACCGCAAGCTACCACTTTTACAGCTTGCCCTTGTTCAGAGAGTGCGTTTCACTTCGTCGAAGTACTAAACAGCAATAACAGATGAAGGAAAAAAAAGACAGAGCAGGTGTGCTCTATGCACACATGTCTACGAAAACAACACCATATTCTTTGCAGAAGCTAAACACCCGTCAGAGTAACAGTTGAAAAAAGGGGGTTGACAAATAAAGCACAGAGAACTCCGTCGGCCTCTTCCACTCCGCAAACACAAAGCGCAGCCGATCACTCAAGAAAGCAAAATGCAGCATACAAACCAATAAAACAGACGCCAAAAAAAAAAAACAGAGAAACTGGCAGAACCGCATCCCAGCACACCAACACTACTGCTTCCACTCATCGTGGTCGTTACCCTTGCTCTCGCGACCGAAGGCCCACTGGCCACGGTAGAACTCCTCCACTAGCTCGTCCGAGTAGTCATGCACGCCGCAGAAGGGCATGTACATCGGCTGACCCTTCTCACGCACCCAGCGCGAGTAGCCGGCCTCCTCCAGCGCGCGCCGCTCAGGGTTCACCAGCAGACCAGGGGCGGAAATCCACGTCGGGTCGCGTGTGTAGATCTCCCCTCCATTCAGTGGAGACCACTCGTTGTATTTGATGTTGAAGGGCAGTGGCATGCCGAGGCGGGAGTTGTGGCCCCACTCACCACGCGCCTGCATCTGCGCGGGTGTATGCGCCGCACCGCCCTGCATCCACTTCAGCCACATGGGACTCGCCACGTGCGGGGACTGCCCGCGGAACCAATGGGGATCGGCCGGCTCGACCATGCGCACGTGGAAGGAGCCCTGCGCACGACGGCTCTGCCAGAACTTGTTGCCGTTCTCGTCCTTGCCGACGAAGATCTTTTCGTCCTTGCGGCGCCACGCCTCGCCGATGTAGTAGTGCCGGCGCAGCGCGCCGAAGAGGCCGAACATGCGGAAGTCGTGGAAGATCCAGCGCCAGCGCTGCACCGTGAAGTTGAGGCGAAACGGGTTGTCTCCCTGGCGATGGTGGTGGCGTGGGAAGGAGTGGGCGTCGTCGTGGCTCTTGGTGTAGACGAAGTTCTTCGATCCGCACTTGCTGGACCGGACGGCCATCTCGCCGTACTTCTTCGCCATGGAGTTGGCGCCGTGGGAGCCGAAGGTGAACATGCTGCTCATGATTGCGTTGTGGAAGAAGCACTAAAGTGAGGAAGGAAGAAAGAAAAAAAAGCAGCTCTTTCGGTAAAGCGTAAAGCACAACACAGAAAGAAAAAGGGGAAAAAAGAAGTGGAGACACCTCTGGCTGGAGTACAACCAGTTCGGCAGCCTTGCTAGTGAGAAAACGAATATGCTACGCTAGTCTAGAGAAAGCAAAAGAGGAGAGCGGGAATGACTACAGGTAATACTTGAAATCCTAAATTGTAAACGACCGTCGGTGTATTTTGTTGTTGTTGTTGTTGTTTGCTTTTTGTTTGTTTGCTTTTTGTGTGTTTTGCTTCTTGTGAGTGCGTGTCTAGAAAAGGAAGAAGGCACTACTACGCAGTAGAAGCGATGTGGTAGTTGCGGAGTGCGATGCTAGTTCTTTGCTTTTTTTTTCGAATCCGTGCACAACGGTTCCCGAAAAAGCCAAGACTCACGCCCGTATCAAAAGGAAGACGTATACTCGTGGATACTTCTGCTACGTCGGGTTGACCCACGAAGCAATGTTGTTGTTGTGGGAAAAAAAAGGACGACGAGGCAGTTGGAAGAAGAGAAAAACAAGGTGAATGCTTCCATGACGTTATACAGTGAAACTGCTGCTGCTGCTGCGCTTTCACTTAGTGTTTCTACAAGAATGAGACGACGACATCTCAGACTATCAACCAATAGGAGGAGCGACGGTGCTGTCTAATTTTTTTCCCCCCAGTAGACACACGGAGGATAATTGAACTATGCGCGCCTTGACTCTAGTAAAGAGTTCGTTGATGTTCTTATTTCTTAATGGCAAAACGCTGTGAAAGCACTTAAACGAAGTCTTTTACAAAAAAAAAGGAAAAAAAAAGGTGAAATAGTATGACGAGGAAGATGCTCATCGCCACGCAAAGAACGTTTTACCGATCAGCAGGTGGCCGTCACGCCTCGCGTCCCCGTTTTCTTGCTGCCATCAGCGCCTTGATCTGCTCTCGGGCCTCCGTCGCAGGCACCACCTCATCCATCGTCAACGGCTCCCCACAGCTGGGACAGACGACGCCTTCGTCCTCGTCGTCGAGGCTGCGTGTTTCGTCAAAGGCGGCCTCGGCCATCTTCGTGAAGCAGTCGCTGCACATGAGGCCTCCACAGCACGGCACCTTCATCGCGTCGCGTGCCACAACGTGATCGACGATGCACAAATACTTGCTGTCCACCGGGGGCGGGGTGGAGGACGACGCAGGAGCACCATCGCGGGTTGTGCCATTTCCTGTCGTGTCCTCCGAGGTGGTGGGGTTCTCGTGTCCACCGTCCTCATCATTGCTGCTGCTGTTGGTGGTGGTGGTGTTCACACCGGCGATGGAGATGGCGGTGAAGGCCGAGGGATCGACGCGGCGCTTCACCAGGCGGTTGTCGCGTGTAATGAACTTCGGGGCCGGGTCGTCCATCGTGCACTCCTCCAGCATGCTCTCCGGGATGCCGACCGGGAAGGAGAGCATCTTCGGCGCTTTGCCGCCTTTTGCGGACGGGCAGTGCTGAATCAAGTGGCCGCCTTTACCGCAGTTGTGGCAGATGTAGTCCTTCGGTGGCGGACGGAAGTTCTCCAGCATGTTGGCTCGAAACAAGTCGCCGCGGCCGCGACCGCCGAAGAAGAAGTCGCCACCGCCGCCGTTGTCTTCCCCGAGTCCGCCGGCCGCCCCGGCACCGCCACGGCCGCCGCCGCCACGGCCACCACCACGACCACCACCGCCGCGACCGCCGCGATAGGCGCGGGTGACGACGCCGTCGATGCCGGTGTCGAGGGCCGCCTCGGCCTGCAGCTGCGCCAGCCGCTCCTCCTCCGTCAGCGGCTGCCCGTCGGCGTTCACGTCACCAAAACCACCGACGCTGCCGGCACCGCCGAGCCCGCCAAGCTCCGACGAGCCCTGGCCATCCATGGAATTGAGGTGCAGGTTCGGCTTCGGCCGCGTTGGGTTTGGGTACGTCGGCCGGCTGCTCTGGGTGCGGCGCACGACGTCCACGACGGCGTAGGCAGGTAGGTTCTCATCCGGGTGGAGGAGGGAGGTGCTGCCGGCTAAGAAGACGTCGATTTCCTCTGGCGGCGCACAGAGTTTGGCGGCGATGGCCTGCTGGGCTGCCTTGTAGGACATCACACTGCCCTCCATGTCGATGGTGCCGACGTGATTGCTCGACTTGAGCCGGAAAGTTATAGACGCGACCATGTTTTCTTTTCTGTTGTTGTGCAACTTGATAGAGAAAAAAAAAACGATTGAGAAGTTCAGGTGAACGCTGAACTGTCTAATAATGATAACAATAACGAAAAAAAAAAGAGAAAAAGAAATGTGCGCGGCTGGCTTCACGGTGTGTGTGGGAGGTCTCTACACAAGCACTATGCGATTAGGAATTGCGTTTGCAGCACTGGAACTGTTCTACCAAAAGGCTGGTGCAGAGAGTAAGAAAGACAGAGAGCCTTACAGATGCGAGGATAAAGAAAGAGAGGAAAAGGAAGTGAGGAGGGTAAAGTCGAGCGGTCAGCAACGAGTACATTCTGCTTCCTTTGCAATGGAAAGTGCAACACGTCGCGCCGCGCATGCGGAACTTGAGTGAGAAGTTTGAAAGCGCTGGGTACTAAAAAAAAAAGCATCGACATCGTGTTCACCAGACGCAATGAAGTTGACCTCTTTTAACTGCTGCGGCGTTGTTTAATACTCTCTCGGCATCACCAGTACCTTTGCTATCTGCGTAAAGCACCACGAAGCAGGATGATGAATAGTTCTTACGATCTTTTTACATTGACAAGGCTCAGAAAAAGCAACCACGTTTTGATGAAGCACACAGATTTAAAAACGGAGGAAGACCTCAAAGATGTACACACAAAAAAAAAAAGGAGAGTTTCACGCGCAAGGAAGGAAACTAGAAACAAGCAAGCGGAGCCACCAAAAAAGGAAGAGAATATGAAACCAAACGAATGGTGAAGGAAGAAAGCTAGAGCTCAAATGACAAACGAATACATGTACATCGATTCCAAAAACGGCCAGAAAAAAAAAGAGGCAGAAAACGAATAAGAGAGTGCGCAACGAGCAAAGATGTCAGATAATGCCGTTGACGAGTTCGTGTCTTTTCGTCGTCACAAACTGACTTTCTTCTTAAAAAAAAAAACGGTAAGAGAGAGAGCAAGAGTTCAAACCCCGGCAACAGAAAAGAGCTGCATGCAGCGGCAACAGAAAGGAGTGCCTTCACACAGCCTTGACGGAGAAACAACGCCGAGCTCGCCGACTCTCTGCGCCGCCACGTTCCGGTTACAGTGGCTGCGTTGATCCACAAGAAAGAGAAAAAATAAAGTTGTCCTCTACGAAGTAAAGCCCAGAACTCCGCATCGCGCTCCAAGAAACTACAAATCATCATCGGTGTCGAACACCGGCCGGCGCAGCGACACTCGACGCTTCCCAGGAAACGTCTGCGCGCCGCACTCGTCCATAAATACCGCCGACGCACGCCGCTCGATCATCATTGAGGCGACCGGGCAGCTTCGAAGCCCCTTCGTCACCTCCGGATCCGCGACCGAGACATGTCGCGCGGCGTAGAAGGACGCAGCATGGGTGGAGTTGTGGGAACCGTCACTCGGCTCCTCTTCCCTCGTGGTGGTTGCGTCGCTGCTCCGGCGGCGTCCCTTGCCGGCGCTGCCAAACTCTTTCGCCTTGGTGTCTGTAGTCGGTGTTGTGGCACCAGACAAGGGAGCGAGGGAGCTCGACACGAACTCGTGCCGCGACACGGGACTGAGGAACTCGTTGTCCGGCTGCTGCTCGGTGGGCAGCTCAATGCTGCCGACAGAGTCGTCCAGCTCAGCGGCGTGGTCGCGGTCCGACCAGGACAGTTTCTCCGGTACGGTGAGCGAGGAGGGCATTCTCCGCTTGAAGACAGGCGCCGCGTTGCCGCACACGACCGGCGCAGTCGACGACTGCGGCTGCGGCAGCGGCGGTGTAAGCTGCCGAGGTGGTGGAGAGGGACGTCGAAGCTCCAATGGTGCCTGTGTTGCCGCAAGAAGCGTCTCTTCTTCTATGCGCACCACCGTCGGGACAGCTGCGAGATGCTGCACTGCTAAGGGCGGTGTGTGCTGCCGCGGCGGTGCCTGCGCCGCAACGCTCAGCACAGAACTCGGTGGCTCCTCGACAGCGTCAGTAACAACCGCCGCTGCAGCCGTTGCGGCAGTACCTGGTGTGGTGGCCGCCGCAGTAGGGACCGTTTTCACGACTCCACCTGTGCCGGGCTGCAGAGCGCCTCGTAACGTGTAGTACGAGGACTGAATTGGCGCATAGGCGTGACGGCGACTCCGCAGCACGATCGACCGTTTGAAAGACAAGTAGCGAAACACCGGTAGGAGATGCTCGGGTGGCGGGGTGTCCGACATCGTGCCTGAGACCAGTAGAGTGAGAGCAAAAGATAAAGAGAAGCAAAAAGAAAAAAAGAAGAACACAATAGGATGCTGGGTGTGTCACAGCTCAGAACATCCGAAAGAAAAAATAAAAGAAAAAGAGCCAGTAGAGACAGGAACGATAAAAAGTTCGTCAAAGTGGCTTTCATAAACGTCTGGACTGTTTGTAAGAGCCCTAGTCGTGAAGGAATGAGAATCGTTCAGGAAAGCGGAGTACAAGGGAAGGGATAAGGAGGAAAGGAAGTCAGGATGAGGAAACACACACTCGATGCAAACCACGTCGTGTGCGCCACAAACACCCCACAAGCCACCTTTCGGTCACACATCACAGTAAACGGTGGATTGTGGTGACACCAAGTGAGTGCGGCGATTCGTCTGTGTCGGGCGTTGTGACGCTAGGCTGCATCACACCGCAGTCCTTACTCTGTGCCACAAAAGCGCAAGAGTTGCGTGTGGCGGCGACGCACGAGTCAAACTTGCAAAGGCAACGCGAGCACTTCTCAGGGTTCATCAAAAAGATCTTTTTTTTCTTTTGCACACCCGGCGCGGCGACAGAGCCCGGCGAAGCCAACACCGTCCTCCTATGCTCGCCAGCAAAGATCTCGACAAATGCAGATTTTCTTTTCTTTCTTTGCGATAAAGAGAGTAGACGTAATAAGATAACAGCGAAACATCACTCACATGTACATTAGTGTCAACACCAACACAAAGAGCAACCGAGTACAAAGACAAAGCCTAGGTAAAACAAAAAGCAACAGACAACAAAAAGAGAAGCAACCATGTGTGCTCTCTGAACAATAAGCACGGAAGAGAAAATGTAACTGTCAGGTGGCGCAGTGAGCGTGGCCTCATAGACAATTGAGAACACTTATCCTCATGAATACACACACCAACAGACACGCACGCCGTGTTGCGGTCTCACTGCTGAATCACCAGGCACACCGTCGCCGTCTCCACATCCGTCTCATCCACCGAGTCGTCGCCGTCGTCCACCGAAACCGTGACAGACAGGTCGCAAAACTGCACGCGGTCCTTCCAGAACGGCGCTGGCAGCGCACCGTTTGCCTCCGCCACCTTCTGCCGCTCAATCACGTCCATCAGCGACGCCTTGGTGTTCGCGTGGCTCGGCCGACCGTTCCACAGCAGGCCCTTGCCCACGCCAAGCCCGTCCACCTCGTACTGGTAGTCCACCCCCTCCGGCAGCGTCTTGTTCAGCTCCGCCTCGAGCGCCTTGGCAAAGTCGGCCACCGTCGTCGCCGGTGTCACGGGCACGCGGATCATGTCGTACTTCGTGAAGCCCTCCGGCACGCGTACGATCTTCTTCTTGTACGTGTAGTCCTGCTCCGGTAGGTAGGTAGTGACGATCTTCGTGCGGTTGACAATTGGCGAGTCGCGCTCGAAGAGGACGTAGTTGTTCGTGCCCACGTCCAGCATGCCGTTGCGCAGGGCAGACATGTCCTTGTTCTGCAACACCTTGAACAGCTCAATCAGTGCAAGGCCGGTCACGGCGGATGTCGTCGTCGCGATAGCCGGGATAATCTTGCCGGCCACCAGCTTCACCTTCATGCGGTCCTGTGTCGGGATGGCGTAGTTCTCCGCCCGCAGGTTGCTCGCCGCGGCGATGAAGTCAATCTGGAAGTTGTCGTCGTCGTCCTTCTCGAACTCGAGCGGGGCCGCCTTGCTGCCCTTGCACTTCGCCGCCAGCCCGGACACCTCCTGCAGCAGCGCCGTCAGCTCCGCCTCCTCCTCCTCGAGCGACGCCTCCTTGCCCTCCTGCGCGTCCGTCTTCAGGTCCTCGTCGAGGTCGTCCACGGCACCCGCCACGTAAGGCGGCACCGCTAGCTTGTCCACCTCTGCCTGCAGCCACGCGTCGCTGCGGTACTCCTCCATCCAGCGGTGGTGCTCGTCGTTGAAGCGGGCCTCCGGCTTGGCTGGGTGGACGCCGAACATGCACGCGTACAAGTTGATCGCCGAGACGAGAAAGTTGCGTGCGTCGGGGTTGGCCGCGATCTGCGCGGCCTCGACGTTCAGCGCGGCAGGGAACTTGCGGTGGCCCGACCAGAAGGGCTCGCCGTTCTTCTTCTTCGCGTCGCGCGGGAAGGCGGCCTGGAGGTCGAGAATGCGGTCGCGGAACATGCGGAACATGTGATCCCACCCAAGCGCCGCGCACTTCTCCATCGTCGGGCCGTCGGCCAGGATGGACAGGGTGCGCTTCAGCGACCTCAGCGGGGCCAGGTTCTTTGCAATCAAACTGCGACGCTCACCCGCGCTGGCGCCGCCGGCCACCTCGTGCGTGATGCGCTGCGTAAACGCCGCCGGGTCCTCAATGATCTGCTGCGCGGTCTGCATGGGCGACACGAACATGTCGTCGAACTGCGCACGAGCCCACTCGATGCAGTGGTCGTAGATGTAGGGGAAGTTGCGGAGGGTGCACATCGGGATGCCGCCCGTCTGGTCCGCCGCGCCGCCGTCGGCGTACGACGACGTCTTCCTGGCACGATGATGTCGACGTTGCCGCCCGTGCCCATCGTGCCAGCCTCCACCAGCACCTTGTGGAAGCGCACGCACTGCTGATCGACGTAGAGGCGCGTCTCCATGTTGTCCAGCGCGTTCACGACAAGGTCGAGCGACTGCCAGAAGGTGTCGGGGAAGAGGTGCTCCGTGGCGGTGCCGACGTAGTCCTGGCGGGGGTCGACCTTGCTGTCCGGGTTCATCTGCCGCATGCGAGCCCCGGCGGCGGCCGACTTGGACTGGCCAACGTTCTCCTCGCGGAAGAGGAACTGCCGGCTGAGGTTCGACACCTCGATGCGGTCGTTGTCGGTCACCACGAGCGACCCGTTCTCCCCGCACGTGATGCCGCAGAGCGCGAAGTTTTTGATGTTCTCGCAGCCCAGCGCACCGCAGCCGACCATGAAGATCTTCAGGCCCGCCAGCTGCTGCTGGAAGGACTTGCCAAAGATGGCGATGATGTGGTCATAGCGCGAGCTGGCCGGGTGGAAGTTTGCATCGCCGCTGTAGTCCGCGTTGTCCGGCAGCACGGTGGCGCAGGACAAGTGGAACCACTGGTGGATGGGCGAGTACTTGCCAGTGATCTTCACAATCTCCTGCGCCACAACGGCGCCGAAGAAAGAGGCGAGAGGCTGCAGCTCCGTCCGCGCCAGCAGCGCCTGCTGCAGCACGGCCTTCTCGTCGATGTTGTCCACCACGAGCGGGGCCGGCGGCGGCGGCGGCGGCAGCTTGTAGGGGAACTCCACCTTGCCAGGCTTCCCCGTGGCCTGCTTGGCCGTTGGCACCGGCAGCGCCTTGTTCTCCTCCTGGATCAGCCGGGCCAGCTTCACGACTTCCTCGGCCTGGTCGCGGTGGTGCAGCTGCGGCAGGTGGCCGTTGTGCTGGTCGGCGTAGCGCAGCAACGCGTGCAGGATGAGATGCGTCTCCGACTCCTCGGAGTTGTCCATCATCGGACTCACCGGCACGAAGGCGCCAGGCGCCACCAGCGCCTCCTTCAGCGAGCGGAACGACAGATTCGTCACCTCCTTCAGCTCGTGCAGGAAGCCGCCCGTCTGGTAAGGGCTGTAGCCGTTCGACTCAAAGGCCGGGTAGACACGCACGGTGTCACGCGGATCGGTTGGGCAGACGACGCCGTTGAAGACCTTACCATTCACCGACTCCCCATCCTCGCGCACGAGCCCCTGCACCTCGCTCAGCTTGATCTGCGTGTAGTCGCGCAGCGCACCAGGCGTCTGCCCCTCCGGCGTTTCGTAGCGGATGCGGGTGTACTTCTCCCCCGTCTTGTCCGTCAGCGTCACGGCCTCGGTGATAGACTTCTGCAGCATCGGGCGGCCATCGGCGTCCTTCACGGTGAAGGACGGGCCATGATCGGCAAAGACCGACCCGCAGGCACCCGTCTGCATCGCCAGCAGAAAGGACACCGTCGGGCTCTGCGTGCGGCAGAAGGCGTTCCACTTGTGCAGCGTGGTCAGGCTCAGGTCCGGCGCGGCGGCAGTGAAGATGAGGGCAATGCTGTCCTTCACACACTCCTCCGTCAGCGCATCAATGACGCGAACGCGCGTGTTTGGGTTGAGCTCTTGGATGTAGCTGGCGGAGAGCGCGGCCATGGTCTTGCCCGAGGTGAGCGTCTGCTCCGTGACGGCGAAGTTCACGCCCATGTCCTGCACGGTCGGCGTGCGGGGGTCGTAGAGGCGGATGGTGTGGATGCCGGCCAGGGCAAGGTTCTTCGCGATCTCAATCCCGACACCGCCACAGCCGACGACAACCACTTTGAAAGAGATGAGCTTCGTCATTGTCTCCAGACCATAGGTACCGATAGTGCGACTCTGCTTGTCCAGGTACTTCTGGTCGATCGAAACCTGATTTTCCTGCTCCATTTTCTTCGTACGCGAGTGTTTATGAGGAGGGGAATTGTTGTCTGTCTGCTGGCAGATTGTGTGTATGTATGTGTGTACGTGAGTGTAGGTAGTAAACCTATCGTGTCAAGAGAGCCTGCAGTAAAAGAAAAAAAAGGAAACGGAAGCGAAAGTACAAGCTCCGTCCCAGAATAGAACAATCACAATGGCGTGCTATCACCACCCGTTCGGTTGCAGCGAGGTGGTCAAGCTGGGTAATGAAGCAACGCTCTCCGTCTGTCCGTGACTGCGATGTTCCTCCTCTCTTCGTGTCCTTTGACAAGAGAAGAAGATGCTACTACGGTAGAAATGATATTTTGCGCGGTAATGTGTGTATAAAGCAAAGAAAAATGAAGGTTGTTGTGCAATGCTAGTGGCACAAGTATTCGTGTGTAGGTGCGTGTTCGTATGTGTTTCTGTGAGGTCGCGTTCTTTTAGTGGTGCACTGTTTTTCCACGCCAGCGAAGCCAAGAATGTGTTGTGTGTGTGTTGTTTTTTTTTTTAGAAGAGAAATAATAGTTGTTGTTGCGGTTTTGAGCAATTCTGCCGTTCATTCAGCATTCATTTCAAGTACCGAAGAGACGATAAAAGGAAAAAAAAAGAGAGAGAAAAAAGGAATCAGATGTTGAATTTACAGAAGAAGAAAACAGAGCCCCAGAAGTGCATATCATTTATGCGATATAGCAGAAAGAGAAGAACCCTGCCTCTAGTCAATGCGGCACTGGACATCGAATAACATGCATGACATCTCTCCTCTGCGTTTCTGGCAACTCGCTGCTGCTCATGCCAGCTAAAACCACTGGAAAGAGCAAAAGCAATGTCGAGTGCTTAGATACCATTCTCTCCACGTCACATCAAGATGTGCACAGGACGTTGAAGCTTTGCGAAACAGCTGTTGTACGTTACAATAAAAGAAAAGTGACCTTTAACGGTGT
>AUXI01000211.1:0-32718 GCA_000482105.1 Crithidia acanthocephali | reverse complement strand
AGATCCTACAAATCAAACTGAGAATGAAAAAGTAGTGTGGACCGGTGAGTTCTATCAGCGACATCGACTCTGCCATGGGTCGTCGAAGACACTCTGCTTGAAAATGGCATCGTGAACTGGATATGCTATGTGTCTCTTTCTTCCTTCTCTTTCTCTCTCTTTCACAACTCTTCAACTTTTTTTTTTGTTTCTCACACCTCTCTGTTGCCGTGTGGTGATCGTGCTGCTCTCCAAACAGGTCTCTGTAAACGGTGTGGTTTTGCGGTGCTCACGAAGAGAATCTTACAAAGCGGAGTTGTCACTTGCAAACACATCCGAGTGCAGGAGTACTGGCCGCTTTTTGTAGGTAGATTTGCCGATTTGCTTCCTTTTCATTAAGAGCCGCTTTCCTTTTCTTTTCTGCTGTCGTTGTTGATCTAGTTCGCTGCGGACGGTTTTTCAGTTGATCATAGAGAGATTACTTGAAGCGCCTATACTACTGCTGCTGTTGTTCTTGGTTGGTTGTCTGCGTGCCATTTTCACTTCGTGTTCATAACATCACGCCATTAAAGCTAAGTCTAAAAACAAAAAAATAAGGGAACTGGGTGGTGCTCTGCTGGCAAGAGCTTTGTGCCCACGTCTCCTGTTAGCAGCCATGGCTACCTCGTCATCCTCGGCTGATAGTGCGGCTGTACGCGCCGCCTGGGCGGACGCCATCGACGCCACCGCCGCCATGACGACCACCGAGGCCCTCCAGCCTGCTTCCGAGTACACCGCCAACAGCTACCTTCCGCCGCTGCCGGCCGGCTGGGACGACGCGGAGTTTTTTGCGCAGCTGCGCGCGCTCGACAGGGCCGCCGGCGACGCCGCCCCGTCCCTCTTCTTCCCTCAAATGACGCTGGAGGAGGCGTCCCACGCGAAGCCGAGTTTCTACCAGACCTTCCGCGGTGAGCGGGAGGTGGTGGAGACGCAGTTCCTACCGACACAGCCGCCACAGAGCCGCCGCCCCGACGACGAGGCCGACGGCCGCAACGGCAGCGCGCGGCGGCGGCGCCACGAAACAGCGACGACGACGACGACTGCTGGTGCGGCTGCAGCGGTCACCGCCCCCCTCTACGGCGGCTTTCTTGGCCAGCAAGCTATGTCGCCGAGCACGGCAGTGCAGCGCAAGCCGGACTTCATGCCGATCCTGCTCGTCCCCTCCGCCGCCACCGCGCCGCTGCAGCTCGTCAACATCAAGCAGTTTCTCGAGCGCGGCGCCTACGTCGACCCCGCCTCGCTCTACATCGATCAGGAGACCGGCGTGGCGAACATCCGCGACTCAAAGCCGCGGGCGGTGGTGGTGCGGCCCGGCAGTTTCCACGACCCGCACAAGTACCACGTGGCGTTTCGGCAGTTCCGCGTGGTGGACGACCCGGACGAGGTGGATGACTGGTCGCACGTGTGCGGCTGCATTGTGGAGGGCAAGCTGTGGCAGCTGCAGGGGTGGTACCCGGCGGAGCCGCCGCAGGCACGCAGCCCAAGTCGTCTCTTCACCCGCATCCGAGCCTTTCTAGCGTACTTTGAGGAGGACAAGGTGCCTCCGCAGTGCCGCGAGTGGAACGTGAAGAGCCTGCCGCTGACGCGCAACTTGCTAAAGGACCAGGTGCACATCGCCCTCGCCTCGCACTTCTGGGAGACGCTGTACACGTACCTGGAGGAGCATCCGGTGTTCCGCCACTACACCATTCCTCTGACGGACGAACGTCTCTAGAGCCTTTTTGTTTTTTTGCAGTTTTTCCTTCTGGTCTCATCACGACCTTCTTCTCCCGGTTCTGCTCTGCGAGCTCAAGGGTGGTACGTAGAGCTGAAAAGACCTTTTGAAAGTGGAGTCTGATGTTGGTAAGCCGGAACGTGTATAATATTCTGTAACCAATAAACATGCAAAAGAGCGCTAGTCTCCCTTTTGTGTTTCATTTTTGAGAAGAAAGAAAAAGGCAATGATGTGTCAGTTGCAATTCTCAGGACTTGGCACTACTGTTGCTGTTGAGCTTTTTGTGTTGTATTTGTTGTTGTTGTTTTGGTGCTGAAGGGGACAGAGCACGTCGGTGCTCTTGACTCTCTTTCACTGGGCGACGTGCGTTCACATGCGTGCTTGCACATGTTGCTCAACCATGATTGTCATTTGCGTCATGTAACATTGCAAAGAAGAAGGCAAACAGAAGGCAAACGCGTGCGGCAGAGATGTCTCGCCACCTGCATCCATTGCAGTGCCTCCACTCCACAGCGACATGAGAGCAATTGTGCCTTTGCAGTCCTCCGCACAAACCGGCTCTCCGCCGATCTGTTGAAGAAGCATCCGGCGTTGAGAACTGTGAGCGCCAGAGTTACTGTTCGCGCAAATGGAAACAAAAGCCGAAAAAGAAAAAAGCTTTTCTGTTTGAACTCATGAGCAGGTGCCCTGCTTGCGTGTGTTAAGAACACAAATGACAGGTTACTCCTCGTTTACTTCGCATCGCATCTCACCTCACCTTCATTTGTCTTTCTTTTTTTCTGCCTTCTCACGCTGTTGTGTCTTCTGCTACTATTTCCCGCGCTTCATTGCGTCTGTTTTGTGCATCGCACTTCTTGTTGTTTCTCGTTTTTTTTTTTGGAGCAAGCACAAACGAACAAGCAAACAAACAAAAAAGATGTTCCGCCGTCTCGCTACCCGCACCACGTCCTTCGTGACTGGCGCCGCGGTGCAGTCGCGCCACACCACGATCCTCTCCGTGCGCAAGGGTAACAAGGTAATTCTCATCGGCGACCGCCAGGTGACGCTGGGTGAGCGCATTGTGGCAAAGAGCAGCGCCTGCAAGCTGCGCAAGCTGAACGACAACGTCGTCATCGGCTTCGCCGGCAGCACGGCCGACGCCTTCGCGCTCATGGAGAAGCTGGAGAACAAGCTGAACGACTTCCCGGATCAGCTGTCTCGCGCGGCGGTGGAGCTGGCAAAGGACTGGCGCACGGACCGCGCGCTGCGCCGCCTCGAGGCCTCCCTCATCGTGTGCAGCAAGGAGGAGACACTTGAGATCGACGGGCAGGGTAACGTCATCACGCCGGAGGACGACGGCATCATCGCCATCGGCTCCGGTGGCACCTACGCAAAGGCGGCTGCGCGTGCGCTGATCGACGTGGACGGCTACGATGCGGAGAAGATCGCGCGCAAGGCGATGAAGATTGCCACCGATATTGACGTCTTCAGCAACAGCAACTGGGATGTGGAGACGCTGACGCGCGACGACGACGCAGTGAAGAAGGAGGAGGAGAGCAAGGCCTCTGCGGAGGTCAAGGGGGATGAGAAGAAGGAATGATGGTGGCGAAAAGACTCGTTGTCCGTGCATCTTGTCCCTCTATTGTTACCCAGTGGAAGGTCTCTCTTCGGATGGTAAGTGGTTGTAGGTTTTTTTTTGTTTGTTGTTGTTTTATTTGTCACACCAGACTTGCTGTTCTTTCACTGATCTTGCTTGTGGACTCCATTTGGTGTCTGTGGCTGTCTAGAAACTCCCCTCTCTCTCTCTCTGTCTCAGTGTGAGTGAGTGTGTGAGTGTTTCTCTGCGTCTTGGCTGCGTGGGAGACGCGGTTCTTTTCGGTTTGTCCTCCCACTCTTTCGTTTCCTCTCTCTACATACATACAATATGCCGTGGCATGCGTCACTTTGAGAGGTTGCGTTGGTCCGTTGGTTTGTTCCGCCATTTCACGATGGCTTCTCGTCACTTATTATTACCCTTTTTGTAAGTACCACAGAAACGACACACACACGAAATGACTATTCCGCTAGCGTGCGAAACATGCGCGCATGCAGGGAATCGTAAAAAAAAAAAAAGTAGCAAGACGTCACAGCTGGAAGCACGTTTTTGAGAGAAGGAAAAAAGAGGCGTGTCGTTCCAGTGAGAATCCGCAAACGCGCAAACGCGGGTCTCGTGCAGTCAGAGTACTGCCAGATGCAAATACAGTCATGTTAATTGTGAGTAGAACGTGCGTCGGAAGCCGTCTGACGCATCATGCTTCTAGTGGCACTTTCTCTGCATATTTGTCGCTTCGTTTCTGTTCCTCCACTCTGACACACTTCGCCGCAACGTAACAATAACAACAATCGATGCTGCCACGTAGAGCAAAGCCACATAATACGAAACGACAGCAGCTGAAAAAGTCAACTCTGCAAGAAGGCGGCAGTCTTTTAATACGAAAAAAAAAAACGCTGTGCGTAACACTAATCTGGAGGTTAAGGATTTTTTTTTCTTGGTGATCAACAGGTATTTTCGATTCTGTTTCTTTACGGACTTGTACTCTGTTTCTGGTGCGCGACACTTCTCCTGTGTCTTTTCGATGGGTTGAAAGAGGAGAAAAAAAAAACTAACACCAACCCTTAACGTGTAAAACCACCAAGCCAATAAGCTAAAAAAAAAAAAGCCTACCACCTCTTTTTTTTTCTAATCTCTAACCGAATAAGCTCTTTTTTTAATTATTTTGGGGATTGCAACTGCAGCACGTAGCTACTGTCGTCGTGTGTCTTCCATTGCTGTGCATCAGAGGAGCTACCCGCTTTGGCAGAGAGTTTGCTCCAGCAGTGGTCAAGGCGTGTAATAATCATAAAGCTGTCTGAGAGCACCGCCGCACAACGACGCACGATTCGCGTACGGACTCGGCTGCAACGCGCGCTACCTCCGGCACGAACACGGTGATGTCTTCGGCCCACTCCCTGTCTCCGCGTAGGCGGCCGCACCGCCGCAGCCGTGGACGTAACTTCGCCACTCCACAACAAACGAAGAAAACGCCAGAAGCGGACGACGGCGTCTTCGCGGCGGCGACGACGCACGCGACCGCAGCTGCAGCAGTCTCACCGATGAGGGCGAACCAACGGCTACTTGCCACCCCATCAACAACGACAACGCAATCAAGTGCACCACAGCAGCAGCAGCAGCAGCAGCAACCGTCGGTCTGCACGCGTGCCGCACGCGCAGCGGCAAAGTGGCAACGTCGCGGGTGGGGAGAGGTGGGCAACACGGCCGCTTCACCATCGCCGTCCGCTGCGGCGAAGACGGCACCAACACTGACAGCTGCTGCCATCTCTGCACCTACTCCTCAGCAGCTACTACTACAACCGCCGCCGCCCTTCCCCGCCATCGCACTACCGGCGTGGTGCCGGTCCGCTTCTGCCGTCGCCTATCCACTCTCTGAGGATGGCTTGACGAATGAACTCGTCGATTTCTTCCACTACACGGAGTTGACGGCGGCGGAGACGGCCGCGCGGACGCGGCTGCTGCGCCGCGTGGAAGAGAGCGTGGCGTCGATGTGGGGCAGCCGTCGCCCCTCCGCCTCCTTTTCTTCTTCCACCGCGGCAGGCACCAACCACGAGGTGGCGGCTGCGCAGGTGGCTCTCTACGGCAGCTACGCCTTGGGACTGTCCTTGCCCAGCAGTGACATTGACCTCGTCTTGACCTTTCCAGCCGAAGAGAAGCGAAACGCGGAGGCAAGGCGGCGACGTGAGGGCTGCGGTGACGACAACGTCGAAACGGTGAATGACGTGGAAAACTCGGTGGACGCCGTCGAGGCAGCGAAGGAGCGGCAGCAGCTGCACCTGCAGCGCTTGCACGACCTCGCCGAGCACCTGCGCCGGACGCACGGCGACACTCTCACGGTCGAAGTCTACGACCAGTGCCGTGTGCCGCGCCTCCACCTCCGCGACACCGCCGCCGACGGCGTGTCGTGCGACGTCAACAGCTCCCTCACGTCGACCCGCGTGGCGTGCGTCGTCTCTCGGCAGCGACGGTGGCTCGCTGATGCTCCGCTGGCTGCCTTTCTCGTGCGGGTGACGAAAGCTGCGGTGCGACAGTGGGACCTGAACGAGGTGTTTGCCGGAGGGCTTGCCTCCACTGCGCTCTACTGCCTTGTGCTGCGCTTCCTGGCGCAGGCAGAGCAGCTGCATCGACACGCGAAGCTGGAGGAGGAGAACCTGTCGCCGCCGCGCTACGACGAGGCGACGCAGTCCGCCTCATCCCTCAGCGCGTCTCTCTGCGGCTCCCCTCTCTCACCCTCGTCCCCCACGGCGTGCAGCATACCCGCAACAACACCGGCGCCGGCCAAGGCACTGAAGGCGTTTCCTGCGTCTGCGACTCCAACGGCATCATCCTCGGCCGTCCCTTCCTACGTGCCCAGTTGGTTGCAGCAGAAAAAGGCGACGAGTGCAGCTCCGACCTCATCGACTTCTCCTGCCGGCACTGCGATGTCACTGCAGGCAGGGGAGACGGCAGCGGAGTCGGGCACATCCACGACCACCGTGAAGGCCTGCTCACTCGGCCACCGGCACCTCAAGAGCAGCAGCAGCAGCAGCAGCACGAGAAGTCTTATGCGTGAAGAGGAGGGGTACGACGACAGCGACGACGCAGAGGTGGATGCGCTGACGCAGGAGGCACTCACGCACACCTCGTGCGCCACCACGACGTCCACCACACCGACCAATCGCACGGCAGCCAGCACCCCACCGCCACCCGCGGTGCTGTCCGAGTCTGGCAAAGGCGCGACGGCGCAGTTTGCCGCGGTGGCAGCCGAGTCGTCTTTTCCCTCTGTTGCAGTGGAGGACAACAACTCCGAGGCGCTTCCAAAGACGGGAGGCGCGCCGCCCACGCTGGCGGACAGCTTTCCGTCTGCAGAGGAGTTGACCCGCATGGCGCAAGCACGCTACGGGGCGTCGCCGGCACGCCTGCTGTTGAAGCTGTGGCGGTCGCTCTCAGCGGATACGTTTCTCGCCGGATACCAGGTCGCAGACGCCTTCGGCGATGACGCGGTGTGGGCGACGAGCGAGCTGAAGGGCTTCTCGGGCAAGCCATCCGCGCTGCCGGGCGTTGCAGCGCTGGAGCTCGCCACGTACGCCAGCCGCAGCAGCACCGACCTCTCCGCGCCGTCCTTCCGCCTGCCGGACTTGTTGGCGCTGTTTCGCTGCTCCAGCTCCTCGCTGGACAACATGCTGCGCTTCCAGCGCTACCCGCGGCGGGTGGCGCCGACGATGCTGTCGACCATCTTTGTTGACCCGCGGATGCAGCTTTAGTTTCTCCTTAGATTTTACGGTTCTATTTTCTCTTTCTTTGTTACTTATCTAATCTACCTCTTTTTCTATTAAGAAACTTTGCCAGGTTAACCGTGCATTTTGCTGCTGCGCTTGTTCTCTTTTTTCTTTTGCTCTGTTCGTACCCCCTTTTTTTTCTATCTTCTTCACCGTACTAGCTTACGAACGTGCCGTGTAATTCAATTGTTTAACAAGTCGATTGTGGTGTTTATTGTACACTATTTCTACTCTTCAGTTAAAAAAGAAAAGGATCCTACTTCTGACAAATTGCGTGGATAAAGATCGTGCTCCTTTTAGCCTCACGTTTTGACTTCAACCACCCTTGTACCCGATTTTTTTTTTCCTATCTTGTGTCTTTAAATGTCTGTGCGTGGGCGTCACTGCTGACATGACACGCACTCTCGAAAAGAATAAAAAAAAAAAGAACACACAGCAACACCAACGAAAGAAAGACTTGGAGCGGTTCTAAGCAGTGCGTACGAGCAGACCCGTTTTGTCTAGAAGGTCGGGAAACCACGCAAAATGAACAATGAAAAAAGAGTAGGAAAACACCTGCTCGCTGAGTTCTCTCTCTCGCAGACGTAAACGGCTGAGCAACAAGGCTGAGCACGTACACGGGGCCAAAAAAAAAATTAAATTTTAATACGGAGACAAAAAAGGTCTTCGTTAGGTGTTTTTTGAACAATCTTCTCACACGATTTCCCTCATGTGTTTTCTCTTCCTCTCTTTCTGCTCATCTCTCCGGTGTGTCACACAGCATCTTATCACACGGGCGTGACGCATACAAGATCTCAGCGGTCGGTGTAAATTGCCCTCATTTCTTACACCAGCGCGCACCCTAGAAGCCTCTTCGTGTGTTTCTCGTACGAAGAAAAAGGACTCGCTCGTTTTTTTATTTTCTTTTTCACAATCGACTATCGTTTTCAGTGTGCTGGCGCGTTCATTCACCACCATGCCGATTCATCAATACGAAGGATGGTCGTACGAGAAGCTGCGCCAGCAGCGCAACCGCGCGCACTTTCTTCTTGAGGACCCGTACCGCTACGTCACGGTGCTGCTCGTGTCTAGACCCGGCAAGCCGCCGGAGCTGCGCTGCATCGACAGCCCCTGCTACCATGCCAACGGGCCGCTCGGCGAGGGCGATGTGGTGGAGATCGAGGACATTCTGTGCATTCGCTGCCCCACCCACCGCTACCTCGTCAGCATTGAGAACGGAGAAGAGATTCTGCTGGATGTGGACCCTAATTCAGCGCAAGGTGAGGCGATCATGGGTCGGCATGGGGCAATGCCGTGCTACCCGATGACCTCGGCCGACCCCTCAGCGGGTGGGGTAACAGTGCGGCACGGCAGGAAGGTGCAGCGCATTCATCGCGCGTGGCTGGATGAGGCGTCTGGCATTCTCTCCATCGAGGTGGAGGACGCGGCGGTGATTCGTCAGCACCCGCTGCGCTCCGACGGACCGGCGGAGAGCTTGAAGAACGGTGGCATGTGCATGCAGGTTTTCGACATCAAGATGCGTGGGTTTGACAAGTTGTAGGCGCGTAAGGAAGAGTGGCATACAGTCTTTGTTGTTGTTGTTTGTATTTCGTATTCTTTTGTTTTCTCACAGATGCTGCGCTGCTCTATACCTCGAGTGCGGCTCCGTTCTTTCCTTTTTTTTCTCTCCCACATTCGTTTATCTGGAAATCAGTAATAGAATTTCATCATCTGTGTTGGGAAACACTTGCGAGCCTTTTTTGTTGTTGTTGTTGTTGTTGTCGTTGTTGTTGCGCTTTGTGACGTTGACGCTGGCTGGATTTGCGGACCACTACCTTCGCTACGAGGGCAGCTGAGACGGAACAAAAAGCCGTGCGCACTGCATAGCGCCTAATCTCTTCTGCACTGCAACTTCTTCTCTCTTCCCTTCTCCCATTTTGATTGACTCACTTCCCCTTTGCTCCGCAGATCAGTGCCGCCTAGTTTCTTCAGCTTCCTCTCTCTTGATAGCCGAGGATCCACTTCTTACTCGTCCTCATATTTGCTTATACAGTTACGCACTCAAAAAACAAACAAATAATAAAAAAAAGTCGCCTTTGATAGGCATAGACGCCTTTCACTCTGACTTGTAAGCGTTATATTGCTTGTGAAGCTTCGTGCGAGACGTGAAGGCAGGCTCTTTGAAAGCAGTCCGTGTGAAATCCATCAAAAGAAATCCATCAGCACTGTGGGAGCGATGGATCAGTTTTCGAATCAGCTCGTTGCCCGCCTTGCGCAGGTGTCCCTGAGCGACGCGCAGATCCAGTCATACGGCCGCTGGCTCGTAGCGGCCGCCACGGTCTACTACATGGCGCAGAGCTGGCAGAAGGACATCCCAGCAGACGTGCAGTACGCCATTACGGGCCACATGGTCCAGGGCTATGACCGTAGCATCATCAGCACGCGGCTGGAGCAGCGCCACACCCGCAGCCTGCTGCAGCAGACGATCGGCTTAAACGAGCTGCGGCAGAAGCTGCGGACGGAGACGGACAAGGAGGCAAAGCTGCGCGGGTGGAAGCAGGTGTTCCGCCTGACGCTCATCAGCATCGCCGCCACCACGTACACGCACAGCCTCACCATCTCGCTTCTCTCCGTCAAGAACATGGTGCGCGTGCTCGTCTTCTTGCTAAGCCGCCGCGAGGCTGCGGGACAACTCGGCAGCCGCCAAGGTCCCTTCTCGACCCTCAAGGCGTGGTGGACCGGTGGCCGTCGTGCCGGCTTCACCGGGATCATGATGGAGTCGATGCTGGCGAAGATGGCGGCGGAGGCGGATCAGCAGGCCTCGCCGTTTTCGAATGCGGGGCTGGAGGAGGAGGATGGCGTGCACGGCCTGCCCACCCCGCCTGCGCTGGACGGCCGCGCCGCCTTTGTGCAAGCGCAGCAGCACCAGGAGATGGTCGAGGCGATGCACGGCGAGAGCCTGCGGCAGGTGGAGAATGCCTTCTCGGTGCGGGCCGTGCTGGAGCTGGCGATTCCCCGCATCGTGGCGTGCGCGGCGGCCGTGGTGGATGGCGCCATCGCGGCGCGACCCGAGCATCTTTTCAGCGTCAGCGGCATCGTGCGTGCGTCGGACCTGCGCGGGCTGCTGCAGGACATCGCCACTCGCATGGAGCGCTGCGCGTGCGTCGCGGCGTGGGTGCGCCGTCCGCGGCCACCGGTGCAGCCTGCACTGCGTCAGCGGAGCAGCAGCTCCCCGCCCTCGCCGGTCGGGGTGGCGTCTCTGAAGAGCGCCGAGGCGGCCGGCAAACTGCGGTCGCCGGTGCAGGAGGAGGATGAGCTGATGACAGACCGCGACCACCGTTCACCTTCGTCGTCGGAGGACATTGTCGAGTTCCCGCACGGCTCTACCGCACTGCTGGGGCCAAATGGCCGTCCAGTGCGTCGCCACTCCGGCGATCGCACCGACGGGAACGTCGTCGACGAGATCCTCGGCCGCCGTCTTACGGCGGAGGAGCAGGCGATGCAGGAGGAAGCGCTGCGCCGCGATCACCTGCTGAAAGGCCAGATGGCGGGCTTCTTTACGGAGCTGTACCAGAGCGCCAGTTTTGGTGAGCTGTGCATCACCTACGCCGCGGAGCTGCTGGCGACGCAGTTCAAGGAGGCGGGCGAGATCGCGCACGTCAAGACGTACGACGCGTCGACGGACACGGCGCGGATGGCCATGGTGATCGCCGCGCTCGATAGCTGCCGGCTGAGCGCGCTGGAAGAGGAGTGCGAGGTGAAGGCGTACATGCGGCTCTTCTGCGAGGAGACAATTCGCTCCACCTGTGCGCAGTAGGCGTCGCCGCACGGCGCAGCCGCTGGGTGATGGATTCGTGGGTGCTTCCTTCTCGTGTCTCGTTGCGCTTCGGACACGTGCATACACGCGCACGTGCGCGCTGGAGTCGTCGTGCTTGACTTGTCTTGCCCCTGCACAGCCTGTGCCGGTGCGCAAAAAAAAAAAAACTGATCGTTATAAACCAACGACAACAGCAACAACAACAACAAAAAACAAGTATTTACTGTACTATCGTGCTTCTTTCTCCATGCCGTAACTAAACAGAATAAAAAACAACAACAACAAAGAAATCGAGTTGTTGAAAGTGAAGCCGTGTGGTGAACAAGGGAAAAGCTTATTTTAAGGATTAGGGAAACGATGCCTTTTTCAGAAGTCGAAGGGCTTAGCTGTTGACGCGTTAAGATTCGAAGAGAGAGAAAGTAGTGCAAAGAAAGATGGGCAGCGACACATCACTCCGTGTGAAGTTGTTTCAGAGATTTGATCTCTCGACACCTGCTTCTAAAGAGACCTAGTTGTTCGTTTGCTTTTGGACAGATTGCGCCACTTTTGGAGTTTTCTCGTGATTTTTACTTAAAAAATTATCGCACTCTTGTTTTCTCTATAAACTTGCTTTTGGTTTTCTCCTCCTCCCGTTTTATGTCATGACAAAGGAACACACACTTGTTACACAATAACCTCCCTGTTCAGCTTTTTCTTCTTTTTAGTGACGCACGTAGGCACGCGTTCTTCACGAATATCAAGTTTTCAAAAACACACCTTTCGAAGAAAGCGAAGCATGATGCTGGATACATCAGCCAAACAGATGGCAAACTGGGAGCGCCTGCGCAACGAGGCACGGCAGACAGACCAGCTGATCGAGCAGCAGCTGCGGAAGTTGGAGAGCGCCGCACTCTTCGACGAGGCGAAGCTGCTCAGCAGCGATGTGCCGTCCACCCCGCTGCACGGCGGCAACGGCGCAGCTGTGCCTTCGCCCCGCGCGGGCACCGGCTCCAGTCTCCTTAACCGCAGCAGCAGCAGCGGCACCAGCCCACCGCCAGCCGCCTTGTCGTTCGACGACGTCGACTACCAGTTCCGCAGCGCCGACCGCGAGATTGACGAGTCGCTGCGCCGGTTGGAGCAGACGGTAGCCAGCATGGATGATCTGTGTCGCGAACTGGGGCCAACCTCCGCGGCGGTGCGGCACACGGAGCGCTTTCACGGCCTGCTCGCCGAAAAGCAGGGTACGCGGCGGCGGCTGGTGAATGAGTACCGCCAGCGCAAGGAGCGCTACGAGCTGGCGGTGTCGCGGCGAGCCGGCGATGCGCGACGCCGCGCCAACGGCGAGGACGAGAACGCCGCTGCCGGGGTGCGCATCCTGATGGATGAGCAGGCCTCCATCCAACACACCCTCAGCCGCGTCAACGGGTTGATGGAGCAGGCGGATGGCACGCGGGATCGGCTGCGCATGCAGCGCGAACGCTTCAACGAGATGGGAGACAAGCTGGTGCTCATTGCGGAGCGCATTCCTTTCGTGCAGAACGTGCTGCGCCGCATCGACGCGCGGCGGCGCCGTGACGTGGTGGTGTTGGGCTCCGTCATGTCGACCCTCATGTTCATCTTCATCTTCTTTCTGTAGGGATGGTTTCTCTTGGTGGAAAAGCGGTGGCCCTTCTGTGCGCGTGCGCAGACGCAACGCACCTCCTTCACAGGACTGACTGCTCCTTGCGCGATGGCTGTGGTGCGTTTTTCAAAGAACGAGAGATTGGGCTTTTTTTTTGTTGTTCTCGCGTTTTCTTCTTTGTTTCTTTCTCCTGCTTTGATTTGTGTCGGTTTTATCCTTCATTGTCCTACGCCTTCCTTGCTTGTTGGGTGTGCTAGCGTGCTTGCATCGAGGTACAGTCCAGTCGTTTGTTTCGGTGCGTTCCCAATAGCAGAAAGCTGTGAGGGGACGCTTCGAAGGACGTAGAAAAACGGTGCTTTTTCATTTTGTTGCCCATCAAAAAAAAAAAAGAGTCAGAGTTTGTCTTGCTTAGAGTTGGAAGCGAGACGATTTGCCAGAGGTACGTCGACGCGCTTTCACAAGATCTTAGGTGCAGGACTAGGTACCTGCGCATCACACCACCTTTGTTCTACGGCAGTGCGCGTCTTCAAGACTGAGCGAGGAAGGACGGCTAGGCGTCACATCAGATAGAGCGCTGTGGTTTACCTTGCACATGACGGGCGTGCATTCATCAGTGAGTGCCACCTAAAGCTTTTCCTGGTACTCTTCGCCCTCCGCTTGTGTTATTGCTTGCATATTCCTCGTCTTTTCTCTTCACTACCTTCTCTTCTCTTTCTTTTTTTTCCCCCTGCGATGCAAACGGACGTATGTGCTTTCCACCTCACCGGACACTGCTGACACAATCACAAAATTCAGAGTTACTCGCATGCGTTTTACTGTGTAGAGTAAAGCTGCTACTACTGCTACTGCTGCTGCTGTGCTCAACTTTCATTCTCCCCCTATCATTTTTGTTTCTCCCAACAACCGGCTTAGCGCAGCTGCTCATTTCGTTTTCTTTCTATTTTCCATTCTTTTTTAATTCAGCGTGGAGTATCTGCGCACCGTCTTTCTGTTCCCGTTTTCTCGCACTTAAAATCGATACAGCAATTATCTTTTTCTCTCTCTCTGTTTCTATCTTGTGTTACATTCCTACAGTTTCTTTTCTTCCTCCTTTCTCATAGAAGATAGAACGGAAGCGCGGAACGCACGAAGGCAGCTACGATTGTTCAGCCTGACTTGTCGTCGCTCTGTTTCGCTTTCTCTCTTTGACCGTTCTCCTCGTTTTTGTTTCCCCCCTCCAGCGTGAGACTCTGGTCCTGGTTTTCCCAGACCCTTTTAGTGTGTGTTTTAGACTTTCTTCGCTTCTGTGCGAACTGCAACTACAAATTGATTTTGCTTGTGTATTTTTTTTGCCTGTTGTAGCTTGAGAGTTTGGGTTTCTTTGTTTCTTTGACTGCTGTTCTCTCTCTGCTCTCCAGGATTCAGCACTTGAGTTCCTGGTGAGCGTGCCTCATTGTTTTTTTTTCGAACTTTTTCTTTGCTCTCTGATCAGAGGCTTTCACGTAGCTTTCTCTTTCTCTTCTTCCTGAGTAATCGTACTATGAGGCGGTCGCAAGACACACGGCGAAGAGCGGCAGGCGCTGCATCGCCGCTGTCCATGTCCGGCGCGAGCACCACGGCGCCGCCGCCCTCTGCCACCACGACGCGTGCAAAGCTCGCCGAGGAGCTCGGAGGCAGTGCGACACCGCGGCAGAAACAACGCGCCGCGCAGCGTCTCGCCACCCTGCAGACGCCGGGCAAGAACCCCTTGGACGCAGTCAGTACCAAGACGGAGAACAACACTGCATCGAGCAGCGGTGTAACCGCCGCCAGCAGCGTCAGCAACGGCGCCGTCAACGCGCCACCTGCGCCACGGCAAACTGGCTTGGACGGCGTCGGCGCCTGTGCAGCCGGCACCACTGCCGGTAGTGTCGCGGCACGAACACCCGCCCCCGCCGCGTCTGTGGCAAAGAGCGGGGAAGGTGCGAGCGAAACCCGCCGTGTCGTCCACACTCCGCCCGTCACCGCGACGGCGACGACACCAACCAAACCGATGCGCCGCATCGTCGACGCGCGGGTGACGCCGCGCCGCCACCCGTCGCACAACGGAGGCCTCTCTCCGCGGCACATAACCGTCGGTGCCACCCTTGTGACGCCCCCACCCACGGCCCCGATCAGCGTGACGGCGACGACTCCGGCTCACAGCCCCCGTGGCCCCGGCGGGACGGTGACGGCGGGGGCCGACGCCTGGACACCGCGGCGCACGAGCAGCAGCACCAGCACCAACACGGCGGCGCAGGATGCACGTCGGAGTCCCGCCTCCGGGCCCTCGCCATCGTCGCCAACGGCGGCCAGCGCCTCGCAGCGCAACAGTGCACGACAGCGCGATAGCAGCAGCTCGGCCCGCAGCCAGACCGCGTCGGCGAGCCTGCGGCAGGACGTGCCACGGGTGGTGAAGGCGGTGCCGCGGCCCCGCACTGGCATCGCCACCCTCGCCGCCCAGCACTTGCTCGACGAGGGCTACTACTTAGTCTCCGATGGCAGCGCCAACTCGAGCTTCTCCGACACCCCACGCTCAGCCCGCCCAGCGTCCTTAGGCAGCACGTCTTCGCGGCGGGCATCGATGCAGGTGCTGGACCTCAACGCGGGCAGCCGCGCCGTGGCCGCCGCACCGCCGCCCACCCGCGGCGCCGTCGTTGCGTCGCGTGGACGGGCACGCGGCGTGGTGCGTCCGATCAGCGCACGCCGCACCGTCAGCAGCCGGTCCAGCAGCGAGGGAAGCAGCTGTGACGGCAGCAGCGGGAGCAGCGACGTGGACTTCTTCGAGGAGGACGACGCAGATGCACAGTACGACGAAGAGGATGAAGAGCAAGCGGTGCTGACCTACATGGACTCCGGCGCGGAAGTGAGCTTCAACAGGGGGAGGTCCGGCTCCGGCCTCCACGCCTCTCCACCCCCGCCACGGCGCTCCCATGTAGGGGCAGTGGCGACGGATACTGTTGCTGTTCTGGGCGGTAGTGACAGCCACCACTCTGGCGGTGCGACGCTGGCGACCACTGCGGTCGGGGACGGGGATGCGTTGGATTTCAGTGCCGACCTGGGCACGGTGGACCGCGACGACGGCATGGACGGCGGCCCGGCGTGCCGCCTCTCTGTTAGTACCCCGCCGCTAATGTACCGCCGCGGCACGTCCTCGCTGCGCAACAGCTCGGTAGCGCGCGAGCCGCGGGCCTCTACCCCAACACGCACCAAAGCTGGCGTGAACACGCCACCACACGCGTCGCCCGCCCTGGCCGCCAAACCGGCACCGTCCTCCTCGCAGCCGCCCGCGGTCGGTGGCGGTGCAACGGCGGTCTTGTCCCGCCAGCATTCCACCGTTGCTGCCGGTGGCGGCGTTGTCCCGTCGTCGTTGCGCCGCAGCCCGCCCAACCGCCCAGCGAACCAGTCCCCCGTGCAGCCATCGCCGTTGAACCCGTTTTCGCTGTCCCCGTACGGCGCACCGGCCTCCGCCGACGAGGACGTGCGCGAGCGGCAGTGCAGGCACCTCAGTCTGCACGAGGCCTTCTTCTTCAACCAGAGCCGCAGCTTCTGGCTGGTGGATGACCAGGTGCTGGCCAAGGTGCTAGAGTACGTGCGACTGATGGGCTACGAGCACCCGGCCCTCAAGCGCGACCGCAGCAAAGCACAGCCGTCGCTCTGGAGCAGCAGCAGTGCCGTCAGCTCCCCGATTCTACCTGGACGACCGAAGAAGAAGTCGGCCGCGCTGTCAGCCGCCACCCCCGCCACCGCAGCAGCAGCATCCACCATGACCACAGCGCTGAAGGAGTTGAGCGCGAAGGTAACGATGGCCAACGCGCAATCATCGCCGTCGGCTGCCGCGGCGGCGGTGGCAGACGCCGTATCGCAGCCCAACCTCGCACCCGCCGCCACCGCAGCCGCAGGGGAGGCCAAGGAGGCCAGCAACAACAACCCGTACGCCTTTCTGGGACGTCAGTACCACCTCAAGTCTGGCAAGCCAAAGTGTGCCGGCCAGTACGCCAACACCACCTCCACCTCCGCCACCCACCTCTTCCTCACCTTCAACGAGGCGCTGCGGTGGATTGTGGAGCAGGAGTACGTCATCGGCACGGTGCTCATGTGCTGCGCTCGCTTCATCGGCGACGCGGAGGCCGACGGCGCAGCCATCATCGGCGACGGCACGGCGGATGGCGCGGCGTGGCACCCGCGTCGTGCGATGCTGCAGCGCGGCAAGCCCTGCATCCCGGTGCGACTGCACCCCATCCACTACGTCGCCTCCCTCGTCCAAGCCCACTACCCGCAGTGGGGCGGCATGTCCGCCTTTATGCGCACCTGGGAGACGCAGATCCGCCTCGTCCTCGGCAGCGCCGCCCCGTCGCACCAGCGCGTCTTCAAGTGCCCCGATGACGGCCTGCTGCTGAGCTCTGACCTCGACGCCGGCAACCTGCACCGCGTCGAGCGGGCACCGGAGCCGTACTTCTTCCTCATCTGGCTCGAGCCCGACGACGGGAGCGACAAGCGCATTTGGTTCCGCTTCTCCGTCACCGGCGCCAAGGAGGGTCGCACGCTGCGCTTCCGGCTGATGAACGCGGCCCCGCACGCAAAGCTGTACCGGCAGAATGGGATGATGCCAGTGTGGCGCGATGGGCTGAGTCAGGTGAACTGGGGCCCGGTGGACTCCTGCTCCTTCCGCACCACGAACCACGAGCTGGACGGCGAGGTCTGCTTCTCTCTTCAGGCACGCAACTCCACCGAGACGATCCAGATCGCCTTCTGTGCCCCGTACAGCTACGCCGACCTGCTCTGCCACGTCTGCCACTGGCACGCACTGGTGAAGAACAGCGGGTGCGACATGCGCTTTGAGGAGCGGGTGCTGTGCCGCAGTCCGGAAGGGCGAAAGCTACACCTGCTGATCGTGACGAGCCGCGCCGGCGGTCCACCGAAGTCGAGCCGCGACGACGCTGGTCAAGAAGAGCGAGGGCGGCAGCGTCAATGGGAGTGCTGGGACAGCGTCAAACAGCACCGGCAATGGAGCAGCACAGGGAGGTGGTGCGAGCGGTGCTGCTGGTGCTGCTGGCGGACCACCGAACGGGAACGCCGCCGGGCCAAACCTCACCAGCCCCACCTCCGCCAGTGCAGCGAACGGTGCCGGCAAAGGGCGGATCAACGGCACGAGCGAGGTGATGCACGGGCCCTACTCAAACTTCTCGACCGGCAAGAAGGTCATTTTGGTGAGTGGCCGCGTGCACCCCGGCGAGGTCACCGCCTCCCACGGCGTGCACGGCCTCATCTCCTTTCTCCTCTCCAGCGACCCACGCGCGATCCAGCTGCGCGAGCACTTTATCTTCTTCATCGTCCCAATGCTGAACCCCGATGGCGTGAGTCGCGGCCACTCCCGCCTCGATCAGTACGGCAACAACTTAAACCGCTGCTACAACGACCCGGACCCGGAGACGCAGCCGACGGTGCTGGCGCTGCGCCGCGTCTTCGAGCACCTGCAGCGCACCTACCGGGAGCGCTTCATCATGTACCTCGACTTCCACTCGCACGCCTCACAGTCGAGCGGTTTTATGTTCGGCAACAACCTGCCAGTGCGGGTGCAGCACTGGAACGTTTTCTTTCCTCGCCTGGTGGAGCTGCAGGCGCGCCACGTCTTCTCCTTCGGTCTATGCCGCTTTGGACGGGTGCACATGACAAGCAAGGACGGCGCGTCGCGAGTGCTCTTCGGCAGCAGCCTCATCCACAGCTACACCGTCGAGCTGACCCACTTCACCGACCGCCGCCTCTACGCCGACGACTTCGCCACGATGAACAACGGCAGCGCTGTGCTGTTCGAGGTGACGTGGCCGCCGCTGCACCCGCCACCGGGGCAAGCAAACGGAAACAACACCGACAATGACAACAACAACAACGATGGCAGCGCCACCGACAGGGGTGGTGGTGGCGGCCGCGGTGCACACCCAGGCTCGCCGACGTCGCGCGGCTCTGCGGCTGTTTTTGGCAGCCGCGGCGCAGGCAGGAAGCGCGCGAACTCGTCTGCGGCCAGTCACGGCAAGTCGTCCGCCTGCATCCCAACAGCAGCAGGCGGTGATGGAGGGGGAGGAGGAAAGCCTCGACCACGTGCCGCCTCCGCTTCCGCTGGGTCGAAGCAGGCGATGGGTGTCGCTGGTGGTGGTGCGAGCAGCAGTGGCACGCCTGGAGCTGGCGGACCGCGAAAGCGTGGGGCCTCTGCAGGTGCTGGTGATCGCGGTGGCCGCGGCCGCAGCCGTGACAGCCCGAGCTCCTCGGCCTCTCCGCTGCGACTCTCTCGCGGTGGGCCGTCGCTGCAGCCCATCGCGAGCCCCAGCGTGCTCTGCCAGAGCGCCGAAGTGGGGAAGGCGTGTCTGCTGGCGCTGCTGGACTACTGCTCCATTGGCCGCCCGTCGGATGAGCTGAACGTCTTTGGTGGGATGAGTCGTGTCCTGCGTGATGTGAAACGTCAGATGAAGGCAACGGCACCGACATCGTCGAAGAAGGCGAAGAAGTCGCAGGCGGCCGCGACCTACGCTGGGCTTCAACCAATCTACAAGCAGTACTAAGCAACTACCCCCTTTTTTTTCCCTTTTTTGTTTTCTCTTTCCTTTTCTCCTCCTCTGTTCTCCTCCCTCTTCTTTCTTCGCTCCATCGTTCCACAGTGTACAGTATTGTTTCTTCCCCGTTCTCACTTTTGTTCTGTAATGCTGCGACATTAATTGTAGAGTGGAGCTTGTGTTGTTTTTGGTTGTTGATTCTTTCATTCATTTTGCTGGAGATTTTCTCTCTTTTTTTTTTCTGTTCCGCATCATATATCTTTTTCGTTGTTGTAAAGCAAACAACGAGTTTTCCCTTCTAGATCGGCACGTCGTTGCTGCTACTGTGGTGTTCTTTAACCTACCTCGTGCCGCTCTTTGTTTCTTTATCCGTTTCAGCACCTCCGTCAGTAGTGAACACGAGCAGTTCTAAAACGCAGGCATTTGTACCGCTGACAGTAAAAAAAGAAAGAAAAAAAAAGACGTGGAGGGTCATTTGTACTCCTTCCCATATTTCGGGAAAACAAAAAGGCTATCACGTGTGCTACTCAAAAGCACTTGTCGCTAGTCTCACGAGACTTGAGAATGAAGAGAGTTGTCGGATGCTGAAGATTGAGGCAACTGAGTGTTCGCGCTGCCATCTGCTGCCTCACGCAAGCCACCATCACGTCTTTCCCCCCCCCCCTTTCCTTCGCTCAACTCTTCCCTTCTGTACTTTACTGGTGTTGAACGTTGTAACGAGCAGTGAATCGTTGTTGTAGTGGCATACGCAAACAAACCCATACGCACAACCACTTTCCAAAGGAAGAAAAAACAACTGCCCGGTACCGGCACCATCATATACAACCAGGCAAGTACTCTTCACCCACCAAAAGACGAAAAAAGAGGTTTGATAGAAAAACTACTCCCAAAAAAAAAACTCGCCGTTCTCTCTCTACCACCACAGTGAAAGCGCGATGAGCACCTCTCCGCATTCGGCAGCTGAAAAGCCGGAGCCGGTGGTTGAGGCGAAGGCGACCGCGGAACAGGGAGAGGAGCACAAAGACGTGGTAGTCGACGAGGCGAGCGCCGCCTCGAGCGAAAACACTTCCAGCAGCGACGAGGAGAGCAACAGTAACAGCGAGGGGGACGAGCAAGAAGAGGAAGAGGAAGGCGAGGAAGTGGATGAGGACGCCAACTTTCAATTCCCCACTGACGAGGAGGCGGACGCGCTGCGGCAGGTGGGCGTCACGGCGTACAACGAGGGCCGCTACGACGACGCCCTTGACGCGCAGTACCGCGTCGTGCGTCACTTCTCCAACAAGTACGGGTCTACTTCGGCCAAGTGTGGCAAGTACTTCCTCGACTACGGCCTCTCGCAGCTGCGTCTGCTGCAGGGGCAGACGACGGTGGACGACGTGTTGCAGCCGCGCGATGAAGACGCGCTCATGACGTGCTACGTGAATCTAGAGGTGGCCCGCGTGTGCTACCAGAAGCTGGAGGCGGAGCGCGGGGAGGAGGACGTGGAGGTGGAGCTGGCGCTCGCGGAGGTGCACAACGCACTCGCTCAGCTGTCGGCGGAGAAGGAGGACTACGACGCGGCGCTGCGGGAGTACGAGGCGGAGCTGCTGCAGTACCGGTGCCTGCAGGACGCCGCGGAGGACGCGGCGAAGCTGACGGTGGTGCCACCCGGCCGCGTGATCGCCGTGCTCTACGGCATCGCCGATTGCTTCCTGAAGGAAGGTGACTTCGAGGGGGCGGAGGAGCGACTGCAGGCCACGCTGAGCGAGATCGACCTTTACCCGGCCGGCACCATCTCCGCCGCTCTTGTCGCGGAGCTGAAGGAGGTTTTGGCAGAGGCGCAGGAGATGAAGGGCGGCAAGTTCGAGGAGATCCAGGACGCCATCAAACACCAGTTCGCCGTCGAGGCGGAGCAGATCCCAACGCCGCAGGAGTTCTTCTCGATTGACACACAGGGCAAACACCCTTTCCTCTCCGCCGTGCCGGGGGCCAACGGGGATGACATGGGCGACCACTCCTACCTGTCCATGCCGATGTCTGCCGGCGGACAGGCGCTGGCGGCGAGTGAGCACAGCAACAGCCAGTCTCTGTCCCTCTTTCCTCCGCAGGGCAGCCGCAGCAACACGCCTGGTGGGCCGGTGCAGCACGCCACGGTGCGCAAGAAGCAGAAGCGCTCCGGCGAGGACTCCTCGTCCAGTGCGCAGCCGGAGAACAAAAAGCCGCGCGTGGAGCCCGCTGCGTCAGCATAGAGTGTGCGCCGAAGTGGCAGTATCGAGAGGCAAAGAGAAAGGAGGAGTGAATCGGCGTGTTTTTCGAAGTATCAGCCCCGTTCTCTTTCGATCGTGCCCTCTCTCTCACACACACACTACCATAGAGTTTGTTCTTCTCCACTAGAGAGAAAGAAAAAAGAAAAGGAAAAACGAGAGACTTGCTCTCTACCTCCCAGCTGGATGGAAAGAGCAGCTTTGTCGTGGACGCTTGTTTTCTTTTTATCTTCCGTTTTTTACTTTGTTCGTTGACAGGCAGCTGTCATTGGCACGCCGTGCGCATGCCGTCCTTTGTCGTCGCTTCACTTGTCGTATTCGGGCGTTCCTCTCCCATAACAGCAACAGCAACAATAACAACAAAAGCAACATTTAGAGCAACAGCGGGTGTTGCATCGCAGTCAGAGGAGTTGTGGGTGGCTATCGATGCCGCTGTTGGTTTTTTGTTGACGTTGCAGCTCCCACTCTAGACGGTGTCGAGCCTTTTTTTTCTTGTTGTCCTTACTACACCAAAAATACGGAAGCTCTCCTCTAGAGGGTTGTGCTTCTCTGGTGCACGTCTGTCTTGCACCGGTGACCTGTCTCTGCAGCACTGCTTTGACAAGCCACTCTGACACAAAGTTGCAGAACTATGTAGTTCCACGCGCTGCTCCTCAACATCTCTTGCAACCTTTCCCCATCCGTTTTCGTGTTAATATGTATTCTTAATTTGGCTCATTTGTCCTGATCCTGCACCATGATCGGGGAACACTTCGAGAGCAGATACTCTGCGAGCTCCCACACTACCCGTAATTTTTTTTATTTCTCGTTTCTTTCTAGCAGATGCACCGCGCGATGGCCGCCAAGGCCGGTTACGACTTTCTCTACGATAGTCACGGCCACCTTCACGAGGTAGCAGCAGCAGCCCGCGATGCAAATGGAGGTCGTGCTGCCGCGTCTTCGTCCCAGCAGGATGAAGTGCAGTGTAAAGTGAACAGCCTCGTGCTCTGTGGAACGCATCCGCAGATTGATTGGGATCTAGTTCAAAGCGTGGTCACCCAATCGACTTCTGCCAAGATCATCTCCGGTTTCGGCGTGCACCCGTGGTATGTACCGCATCTCGACGCGGAAAAGAACAACTGTAGCACCGAGCAGGCAGCGGAGTCAAACAGTGACGGCTGCTGCGCTGGTGCACCAGCTGGGCAGTCCACCGCGACCCTACTCACAATGCCGCTTGACGAGGTGTTGTCGAGTCTAGAGCAGCGACTGCGCACCTTCCCGCGCGCCATCGTGGCGGAGATCGGCCTTGACAAGCTGCGGGGCCCACCGGAAAGCGTGCAACAAGCGGCTTTTGTGGCGCAGCTGCGCATGGCGGCAGCGCACCAGCGGCCCGTCTCCGTCCACTGCGTGCGACAGTACGGACTCCTCCTGCAGATCCTTCAGGACCTCTCCGCTGACGACACTCCACCTGCGATCATCCTGCACGCCTTCACGGGCACAACGGAGGTGGCCAAGTCGCTGCTGAACCTCAAAAACAAAAAGCGAATGCCAGCAAAAGGCGCGGCTGAGGAATCAGCAGGTAGAACAGAGGATGTCGGCGCTGCACCAAACCCAGATCCTCCGCTGCCAGCGCCGAAAAAGACGAAGCGTGGCGGCGTTAGTGCGTGTCCGGACGCTGTGCGCATCAAAGACCGTCTCTTCTTCGGTGTTGGACTCTCCACCAGCTTTACGGTAAAGAACTTCACCACGCAGACTCTGCCATTCCTGCTGGGCAAGCAGCGCGTGTTGCTCGAGACAGACGCGCACTACGGCGCAGAGCGTGGGTGGGGCGACGCCGCGATGGTGGAGGGGGAGGAAGGCGATGGCGAGTGTACGGCGCAGGCCTGCGTGTACGTGGACGAAGGCGAGCACGCGACACAGCTACACGAGGTCATGTGCGCCGTGGAAGACGCGGCGTTGCAGAGTGTGGACTTTGCAGAGGCGGCACGGGTGGCAGACATGGCACCGGATGCGATGGTGCGTGCGTCCCTTGCGGCTGCTTACACGAACGCATTCCGGAGTGTCCTGCATTGAGCGTGGCCATCGCAATTGTTGGAGTGGAATGGCTACTCTGCACAACATCGCCTTCTCCTTCTCCTCCATTCCATCTTTGCATTTCTTGTCCTCCTTTCAAGGACAGTTGAAAACGAAGTCTACTACAGTGGTTTGTCTGCTGAGCTTTCAACACCATCTCAAACTGTTACACAAAGTAATCAACTACGAAAAGAAGAAATAGCAGGAGCTCGGCTGTGGGTTCCTCAAATCTAGCTCAACAAAAATGTGTGCTTTGAACTCTCGCTCTCTCTGAACCCTCATGACACGCGCCGTCCTGAGGATGGCTTTCAAGGTACATTTCCTTCTTCTTCAGAGTCTACCTTTTTTTCCTCCCAGTATGCAGCGTCTATAGCATCTGAATCCGTCTTGCTCCTCTTCCTCTCCCTTTTGCGTTCAATTGTTCTTGCAACTGTCAACAAACACTCCAATCTACACTTTAACCTACAGTAACGCACGATCAGCCTACTCGACGATCCGTCACGAGCTGAAGTAAATCCGCGCCTTTATCTTCTCGCTATTTTCGTTTTCTTTTTCTTTTCAAAGTGTCCTTTCTCTTTTTACCAACTACTACTACCTTTTTTCTCTTTCTTTCCACGAAGTTCACAGAAGCTCTTGATGACTGTCAAGTACTAGCGCTAAAAGTCAACTCTTATAACTCTAATTATCTATTACTTCATTACACCAACTATTGATTTCACCAACTCTTCTTTTTCATCTTTTTGTTTCTTTCATTTTCAGCATAACTCAACCGACCGTCTACATTCTCTTGTCTTTTAAACAACAACAGCAACGATCGAAAAAAAAAAGAGGCTCCTCTTTTCTATTTACCGCATCTCGACTACACAAACCGAAAGAAGCGGTGCGTTTGATTGTCTTTTTGTTTCCGCTACAAAGCTCTTTTTGTTCCTGTGCTTGTCCCAAGGCACTCGCTCACCTTATCGCACACACAAAAAGTGCAGTTTTTTGGAAGGGGAAAGACCGATCAAAACGCCGACAACACGGCTGTGCAACATGTCTCGTGTCCTCGCAGTGGTGGTGCAGGCGGAGGTCGCCAACACGTTTGTCGCCTCCGTCCCTCCTTCACGCATCTCCCAGCAGTGGATCGCCGGCATGTCGCGCAACGCCGCTGCGGTGGATGACGTTGCGTGGGATGGCGATGACAACGACGTGTGCGCTGTGGCGAAGGTCACGGATGCGATGGCCGCCTTCACGGAGTGGAGCATGTACGCCGCTGCGTCGTCGTCGACATCTGCGCGCCGTGCTCAGCGGAATCTGCGCGTCGGGTAAGCGACCTTGACATCGCTTCTGATAATTTTCCTTTTTTTTCTTCTTCGCGAATAAGAAATTGCTCTCTCTGCATACCGTGTAGCGAAAGGGACAACTGGATAGACGACAACCACGTTTAAACCCGATAGTGGTGCGTGTTGCTTTACACCGCTGCTTTCTGGTAAAGGAAAGGAGGCTGCATTTTTTTTGACGTGTTTGCTCCAACATTTTCTCTACTCTGACACACGGCCTGCTATGCACAGCTTCTCTGTTTTGTTCGATGTTTTGATGAAAGATGTCAGAAGCGGGGATCTTTCCCGGCAACGGCGAATTTCGCAGCTTTTTTCCTCTTTTGCGTTTGCTTGTCAATTCGATTCGTTTGTTAGCATGTACGGTACGGCGTGAAATAAAAAAAAGCAAGGTGTGTCTGCTGGTTTGCTTATCCTTTCTCTTGCTTCTTTGTCAATGTACGTCACTTGCTGTTTATGAATCGCTTCTTGCATTTTTAACCGAAAACAATCAAGTGCAACGCGCTTGCAGAGGGCTGTACTGATAAAAGGGCAACCAGGTCACATTGCAAACCTTTTTTTTTCTCTTTTTATTGTTGATCAGCGAAAACTATGCTTTTTTCCCTTAACAGACACAGTAGTGGAAACGTGTCTTCTTCCACAAATACCTTCTTCCCTTGTTTTTCTTTCTATAAATCAAGATAACGCAGCACGCATTGAAGTGGAGCAACAAAAGATGTTAGTGCACCTGAGTTGCCACGATCAGTGTCGTCGCAATGGACGTGACGTGGCATTCCGAGAGACGAGCGTGGGAGACTGCGCTGTCTGAGAAACCACTTTATATCGCTCAGCATGCCGCAGGGATCTGATGCATTGCTTTTTTTTTTTGCGTCTTGTTGTTGTTGTGGGAACATACCCTTTTTTCCCCCTATCTTCATTTCTTCCGCACTCTCTCGTCCTCCACCTCTTCCGAAAAATACATTCCCTCGCGATTTCGATGAACGCGCCAAAACAACTTCGTATCCATTGCTGCGCTTGATTCTTTCTTTCCAGCATACAATCTTCGCTAGAGTGCAGACCTCACGCGTCTACAACTCACTTTTTACTATCAAGCACCCATCCCTTTATTACAAAAGGTACTGTGCAATCCCGCGTATTTCATAGACCAACACAACGATGTTTTTCTGGGGCAGTTACAACTTCCAGGAGGCGCCGCAGACGGAGCACCCGGACCGGCCCCCGCTGCGCTACCCCGCCTACCTGCCTCCATCTCTGTCGGTGCTGCGTCGTAGCGGCCCCTCCACCGCCGCTGGTGCACCCGCCTCCTCTCCTTCGTCTTCCCTCTTGATGGACCCGGCGGCTGTGCAGGCTGCCCTGGATGAAGTCACGGCACAACGCATGCAGGTGCACCACATCGCCTGCGGCACCAAACACCTCGTCGCCGTCCTTAGCCTCGTGCCGTCTGTGCCGGTAGACGCACCAGCAGACCAGCAGCCGCAGCAAGAAAAGCCCGCCACGGCGCTGTACGGGATGGGCAACAATGAATTCGGCCAGCTGGGCCACCACGTCGCCACCTACGCCACCACCCTCACCCACCTCCATCTTGACGACATCATGGAGGGGTCCGTGGTGAGTGTTGCCTGTGGTGCTCGCCACACCCTCGTCTGCACCTCCACCGGCTGCGTGTACGTCACCGGCGACAACGCCTCGCATCAGCTTGGCTTACCAGGGCAGCTGCTGAAGACGCTGCCCAAAGGCGGCAGCTACGCCCCTGCCTTCACGCAGCTCAGCAGCCTCGCCCACATCCAGGCCGTGTACGCCAGCGGCAGCGCCTCCTTCGCACTGGACCGCCGCGGGCAGGTGTATTCGTGGGGCGAGGCCAAATACGGCCACCTGGGCCACAACGACAACGGCGAGCGCATGGACCCGCAGACGCTGAAGCTCATCTCGGTGGATGTGCCGTCGCCGCAGCTCGTGCGCTGGTTCGAGCGGCACCGCGTCGCCGTTGTGGAGGTCGCGGTGGGCAAAAGCCACATGGTGTGCCGGAGCGAAACGGACGTCTACACCTGCGGCGAGCCCTTCTTTGGCAAGCTGGGCCACGGCGACATCGATGCGCGGCTGGAGCCGACGCGAGTGGAGTTCCCGCCGCGGAAGCAAGTCGAGCGGATTGTTGGCATTGCGGCGGGCGACGACCACACCCTGGTGCTGAAGGAGAACCCACTCATTGGGTCCATCGTGTACTTCTTTGGCAAGCTGAGCAACGGAGACGGGCAGCTGCGGCCGATGATCGTGCAGGTCCCCACGACAGCTGTTTGCCGTGTGGTGGCGGGCCGCGGCACCTTCTGCGGTGCCGTCACGACGGAGGGACATCTCTACGTGTGGGGCAAGCACGGCTACACGAAGGTGTACAACGGCACCAATGCAGTGGCGCCGCGCGCGCAGCCTTGCAAGGTGGAAGTGCTGGCTGCGTACAAACTGAGCGGGCTCGTGTCGGGTGGCACTTTTATGGTGGCCTACGCAGCGGAGGGGGCTGTGGCGCCGCTGCGGTGTGTCGAGGGTGCTGACGCAGCCGACGAGGAGCAAACAATAGGAAAGAAGGAAGGAGAGGCGTATAAGGGGGAGTCGCTGGTGAAGTCGGAAAGCGTCGACGAAGGATCCGCAGCAGCGGTGGCGTTCGGTGCGGCTGCGCGGCGCAGCTGGGACGTCGTGGTGCCGCACGACGCGCGTGTCGGCCGCGACGGCGTCGGCGACCCGGACGAGGACTACGAGGAGGGTGTGCGAGCGTTGCTGCGGCAGTACCTCGGTCCTGCCCTCGGCGCCGCCTACATCGCACGCCTTCCGGCCCACCCAACCCGGTCTGCCGCGCCTGTGTACGCTTTCGATCATGTTTCGGTGAAAGACCTCACGCAGGGTCAGAAGGTGCGGCTGTGGATGACAAACGTGTACGCCATCGGCACGGTGGTCGATGCGTCGCCACCGCCGGCTGTGAAGGCCACGACGGCCGCTGCCGCTGCGCGTGGGCCTGCCAGCTCCCTCGCCTCTCTCTCGTTCACGTCAGCCGCAGTGGAGGACGCAGCGGACGAAGGGAAGGCGGGGGTGGACGCGTCGTTGCCGCAGGGGAAGCGAGTCAAGTTGAGTGGCAGCGGGACGACTGGGATGACGAGGTGGTCACCCTCTACTCAGAGGACGAGACCCTCGACGAGGCCAACCCGAACCGCTGGCAGCCGTTTTGGTTCGAACAAGATCCCTCGGGAGAGTACGTGGTGGCAAAGAGCCGCAAGTAACGGATGGGCTGTGGCGCGACTGCGGATAAAGTGCTCCGTGGAGCAGCTACATAGATGATAGAAGCGGGCGTGAGGTTTTTTTTTTTGTTTGTTTGTTTGCGCGCTGCGCCGCCATACATCCGTCCTGTTCACTTTCGAGTACTCGATGTTCATTCAAATCGTTTAAAAAAAGTCTTTCGTACGTGTATTTAAGAAAAGCAAAAGTAAGAGGAAACGAACAGTGGTAGAGGAATAAGGTAGTCTCTCCATTCATACGTTTGCTGCCGTGTAGTGAGCGACGCCACCATCAACTCGTCAAACGCACAGGAACGAATGCGCATGGTGACGCTTTCCTGTGTAAAGGAGACTACGCGCGACGCGCTTCACATGATTCCATCCCCCACCTGCCACCTAACACCATCACTTCTTTGCCCAATTTTCCTTCTCTGTTCAACGCTCGATCGGCCACTTTCTTTCTTGTGGTTGCATTTCAAACGCTGCTCACCACGCGTAGTGTGTGACCAGGTATGCCTTCTGTAGTAGTGGTGTGTGTACAACTCAAAGATGAGAGTTGACTGCTTGATATTTGCCGTTCTTGAGTGTTGCCAATGTTCCATCTGTCTTTTAGAACCTCTTTGAAGACTCCTCCCTCGGGAGGGGACAATTCTGAAGGAGGTGTAACGCGACAGAGAGATTTGTGTTCTGACTTGCTTGTGTATGCGTATTGGTTTCAGAGGTAAGAAACAACAGAAGAAGCTCAAGTACTTTCAAATCATGCAGCCGACCGCTTCCATACTCGTGGAAAAGAAACCAAAGGGGTTACGAAAGGCAAAACCGTGTAAACCACGATCTATTTTTTATTGGAGATGCATAAAAAAAAAAAAAACTCCAAAGAATCAGGAATAAGCAACCGCCACTCTGTGAGGTAGCTTTTTTATGTTCTCTTTCCCCTCACTCTTTTTCTCTCTACATTCATTGCCTTCTTTCTTGTCTCCTCTCTTCTTTTTTCTCCAAAAGCTACTCCTCATTGAAAGGAACTTCACTGCGAGGCCGCGCTTGTCACCTTTTTTTGTTGTTGTTGTTGTTGCATTGCCTACCTCCTCTTTCACCGCTGCCACCCACCGTCTACACTCCGTTCATTTGAGACGCCGGCACCTGACTCTTTGTTGCGATACGACTTACTGCCTTACACAGCTACCGCATCACGTCGGTTTTGACTTGTATTCTTTCCCCTTCTCTGCTTTCCTCTCCAGCAATTGCACACCTCGAGTCCTTCGGCAGCACATGTCTTTTTCATTCCGTCGCTTCTGCGGCAGTGTAGCGTTCGGCTTCGCCGCCTCGCCCCTCCTCCGCGGCGCCGGCGTGGTGCTGTGCGAGTCTGCCAGCTCCTCCAGCTCGACTGCCTCGAGCGACGGCTTCTTCAGCCGCTTCACCAGCAAGCCGTACGCCGAGTACGTGCGGACATGGGGCGTACCGTGGGTAGAGGACTGGGATCGGCCCGCTGTCCGCGGCATCCGCGACGACCGCAGTTCCAGCGTCCAGCGTCAGATCATCTTAATCCGTCACGGCCAATACGAGAACGAGAGGCAGGACGACGACAACGTGCGCCGTCTGACCACGCTGGGCGAGAAGCAGGCCCGCGCCACCGGTGTGTACCTGCGTGCACTGTTCGAAGAGAGCGGGCGGCGCAGAGAGGCCGCGGTGGCGTACCGTGCGGCGCGGCAGGCTTACAAGAAGGCAAAGAAGGACGGCGCGCCAGAGCACGAGGTGGACACCTTGATGAAGCGCATGGCGGAGGCAAATGTCGCGTACTGCAGTACCGGCGGCATCTTTGTGGACGGCACGCCGCAGCAGGTGTACGTGTCTAATCTGACCCGGGCGAAGCAGACGGCAAATCTGATTTTGAATGCCTTCCCGTCGGCCGTGAAGAAAAACGTGAAGGTGGATGCGGAGCTGCGGGAGCGCTTCCCGTGCGACGTGGAGCCGCGTCGCTCACACGTGGCCACCCCAGAAAACATGAAGGCGGCGGAGCAAGTCTTCGAGCGCTACTTCCACCGTCCGTCAAGTGATGAGTCGAGTGTGGAGGTTATTGTGGGCCACGCAAACGTCATTCGCTACCTCACTATGCGTGCACTGCAGCTGCCACCCGAGGCGTGGCTGCGCACGTCGCTGCCGCACTGCAGCATCACCACCATCACGATTCGTGGCACCGGACACGTCAGTCTCACTGGCATGGGCTCGTACGGCCACTTGCCACCTGAGCTCGTCACAACATCGAACTTGCCGTAAAACAGCAAGCAGATATTTGGATTCACAATGACAAAGCAACTGCTTTCCGATTCGATACCGAGATACCTGCGCATGCGTAAAAAAAAAAGGAGTTGTGTACGTACAATGAGGCGGAGAATGCTTCACTGGTCAAAAGAGTAAAAGCTGAAAGAGGCAGTTCGCATTACTGTTACTCCAAAACTGCTCTGCGTTGCACTGGTATTGGAAACATTTTTAGGCCTTGTATCTCCAAACAAAGCGACGTGTAATGACGGTCATGTCTGAGCGGGTGCTGAGTCGTAGGTGAAGTTGGGTTGTGCTATTCATACACCAACATCTAACCTGAGAAGGAAACTCTTTTAGCATTCTCTTTCTTCCAAACAGCTCTAACTTCTTTTAACACCTTTTTTTTTGTTCATAGTTGTCGTAATTCACGTAAAAAGTTGAAGTCCAATACTCGTTTGCATAAACGCCTACAAGCATTTTTTTTTTCATTTCCTGGCGCCACCTATTGCTTAGTATCCTTTTGAATTATTGTGGACGTCGCTGCTGTTGAGCTCCGTCGCCTTCTCCTTCTCCTTCGTGACCTAGCACTCACACGGAGTGCTCTCTTTTTTAATTTTTGTCTTTTTTTATTTTTTTATTCGAACCACCCAAAATCCTCAACTCATATTACACTTAAGCTATCGCCTCTCCTGTTGCTCCCTCTCTCTCTCTCTCATGTCGTTCTTCACCTTCCGTCGGTTTTGTGGCAGCGTAGCCTTCGGCTTTGCAGCCTCGCCGCTCCTCCGCGGCGTCGCGGTGGCGCTGTGCGAGTCAGGCCACCGGCCGTCGCCGAACATCTCCGCAGACGGACAGATCAACCACGCCTTTGATAACGTCAAGCTGCCCACGAAGGAGGAGCTCGAGTACGTCAAGACGTGGGGTATCCCGTGGATGGAGGACTGGGACAAGCCAGGCGCGCGTGGTATCCGCGCCGACCGCAGCTCTGGCTACTCCCGGCAGATTATCATGATCCGACACGGCCAGTACGAAAACGAGGATGTAGAGGACGACACGATTCGTCGTCTGACCCCGCTGGGTGAGAAACAGGCGCGGGCCACCGGTGTGTACCTGCAAAAGCTTTTCGCGGAGAGCGGAAAGCGCAAGCAGCTGACGGCGGCTTACACCGTCGCCCGCGAAGCCTACAAGAAAGCGAAGAAGGACGGCGCGTCGGAGAAGGAGCTCGCTACGCTAGAAGATAAAATGATTGCCGCTGATCTCGTGCTGCGCGGCACTGGTGGCTTTTTTGTCGATGGCGCACCACGCTTTGTGCACGTGTCGAACCTCGTGCGTGCACGTCAGACGGCAGATCTGATTCTAGAGGCCTTCCCAGCCGACGTAAAGCGCTCGCTAGACGTGGACACGCAGCTGCAGGAGCGCTTCCCGTGCGACGTGGAGCCGAAGCGAGACTTCAGCGCGACGCCGGAAGACATGAAGATTGTCGAGGACGTCTTCGAGCGCTACTTTCACCGCCCGGCAAACGATGAATCGAGTGTGGAGTTAATCGTAGGACACGGCAACATCATTCGCTACCTCACCATGCGTGCACTGCAGCTGCCACCCGAGGCGTGGCTGCGCACATCGCTGCCGCACTGCAGCATCACCACCATCACGATTCGTGGAAACGGCAACGTCAGTCTCACTGGCATGGGCTCGTACGGCCACTTGCCACCTGAGCTGGTGACCATCCTCAATTTATCTTAAAAAAATGCAGGGGCTCGTGTACACAGGAAACAAGTTTCTGTAAAAGGCAACTTAGCAGGAATGCGGCAACCGAAAGTGCCCTCTACCCAGCACGTGGAGCTTTTTTCTTCGCTTTTCAAAGCCGCAGTCCGTTGCAGTGTACATTTTTTTGCCACAAATGGCTTGATTGCAAACAACAAACTAATGCCTCAGACAAGCAATTCTTGACTTCAACATTGCAAATCTAGTATGTGTGTGTGAACACGTCATGCGGTCTGTGCAACAGTCGCTCACTTGTCTTACTCGCGGTGTGTAAACACCTTCCCACCGACCTCAACTGGACTCTATGCGAAGTGCAAAACTAGTTTCTCACCCGATTGAACCGTCTGTATCATTTCATCTACCCTATTTCCAACACAAAACTTTAACAAATAAATCATCATACCAAACAGCAGAGACCTCAAACCCTTTTTCTTCAAATCTATCACCACAGCCATCGGACACAGGAGAGCCACCCTCGTGCTCTCCTGTGATGAAGTCAGGCAAGCGAGAATTGCTCCGTCCACGCGGCTGGGGAAGGGGGAGCCGCACGTGCATGCGCGTGTGCACGTGTATGTATGTGTATGTGTGTGTGTGTGTGTATGAGTGCTCGTTGGTGCTGCGGTGGTAGCGGAGCAGTTGATACTGCTGATGCTGCTGCTGGTGAGCCAGCGAACCCGGACGACGACGGGGACTACGACGTAGCCGCATACAAAGGAACACGGGGGGACTCCAATTCATTCATTCCTCTGCGTGATGGAACTGTGGCGAGAGCGGTCAACATGTATGCGTGTGTGTGGCAGGTGCGAATGGCGCATGTAGCAGCGGGCAG
>AUXI01000210.1:0-32742 GCA_000482105.1 Crithidia acanthocephali | reverse complement strand
AGCAGGTAGCAGCCGACGTTGTACTCCTGAGCGGGCATGATGTTCTTTTGAAAGCACTTACGTGTATGTGTGTGTGGTTAAGAAAGAGAAGAGAGAGCTTGAGGGGGTGATGAATGAAGCTTAATAGAATTCTGCGTGCAATGCGTGCGTGCGTGTGTGTGTGTGTGTGTGTGTGTGTCGGGGCACAAGCAGCGAGGCGGGGGAGGGAGAGACAGTGGGGTGAGGAGGGGTGGGAGAGGTTGGGTGAAATTTGTCTTGAGAACTGCTGCGTTAGGCGGCGGAACTACTGCCTATTAAATGGATGACTTTCTGTTTTTTAGCGTGGCGTTTTCCTGAAGACCAGACTTTTCGTTGCGGGAGGGTGGGCTTTGTTTTGTTTACTGGAGAGCAGTTCGTTTTCCTGTGAATTGACAGAGTACGGAACGTGTTGAGAAAGCGAACACAAGTTCTCTACTAAAATGGAGATGGCGTACCTCTCCTGTCGTCCGACGAGTATACGGAATCCACATTATTCGCTCCTGTCTTCTGTTGCGAAGGAAATGGCTCCCTCTGTGTTAATAGAAATGCCTCTTCTTGAATGAGTTTGTATTCGCTACTTTTTTTGTTTTTGGAGAAGTACTACTACTACCCGATAGCAAAAACGAGGTAGAGGCTGGTTGCACCTGGCGCTTTCAGCTGCAGGAAATGCATAAAATAAACAACAAAAATAAACCCGAGGATACGGTGTGGCGACATCTCAAAAGCGGAAGCAAGCGTTGTCGTACGCTGTGCTACAATAAAAACGCAAGAGTTTCATGATTAAAAAAAAATGGAAAGGAAAGAAGTGAAAAGCAGTTCTGTGTTTGAATCCGCCACTGGAAGGGGGTTGAGAAGGAATCCGCTTATTCACGGCTACACACGAGACTTTAAAAATGACAACAACAAAAAAAACGGTGCTTTTACGGTTAACGGCCATCGACTTCAAGTCCCCGCGTATGAAAGAGTGTAGTGTTTTCTTGTTGTTGTTATTTTTTAGGAGCGGGAACAAGGAAGCGTCCGCAGTGCTAGATAGCGGATAAGTGCTATGGGTGAAAGGAAATGTAGCCACGTTGCAGTGAGGTTCTCTCCGACCACGAAAAGCGGCGCTGCATTCCACTGGGCTACCAGAAAGGAGCCCAGCCGGTGAGGAAGGCATCGGACAAGTTGTCGAGGCTGGTCGCCTCCTGGATGAGACGATCCACCTGGTGCGGGACGTCAAGGCTGTCCGCCCCGCCATTTAGCACCCGCAGCGACAGGTACGTGGTCAGCAGTGGAGCGGCAAAGGAGTCCTTTGGCGAGTCGGTGAAGCCGGCAAGGCTGATGGAGCCCCACGAGGAGCCTTGCCGCTGCGACCCACCCGGGTCCAGGCGCCGCGATGAGCGCGCCATCGAGAAGGAGCTGTTCACCACGCCGAAGTCCTGCCCCGTCAGCTTTGCCTGCACACGTGCCAGGGCAAGGTCGCCCTGCTGGTTGCGGGTCTCCTCTACGTTGTCGAAGTTTTGACTCTCCCCTGCTGAGCCGAGCTGCTCGCGCGACTTGGAGAAGGATTTCGACAGCTGCATTGGAATCGGCTTTGCCTGGAGGTCCGCCGCGTCGTCGCCGCCGAGCCGTCCTGCCGCCGCGGTGTCGCCGTGGGAGAATCCGGGGCCGCCGCCGTTGCTGTCCGGTTGGCCCGACTTGGGGCCCGACTTCTCAGTGCCGTCGTTCACCACGTTGAGACGCCAGTTGATCAGTGGGTCGTAGATGAAGGCCTCGAGAATGGAGAGCAGGTTCTCGCTGTGCCGGCGCAGGTTCTTCATCGCCAGCTCGCACGTCAAGCGGTAGACGCCGTCGACGCCGGTGATGCCGAGCGCGCAGACGAGCAGGCGGGTGAGGCGGAAGGGCACCGCCTCGGCGTACAAGGCACGGTGCATCGCCACCTCGAAGCAGTCGCCAAAGTCGATGTGCACCACCGTGCCGTTGCCCTGCAGCATGAGGTTGTTCAAGTGCCGGTCGCCGAGGCCGAGCACGTAGCCCACCATCGACATCGCCGCCAGCGTCTGCCCGTAGGTCTGGCGGTAGCTGAGCCACTGCTCGCACGTGTCGTTGTGGTCCCAGAAAATGTGGCGCAGCTCGTTGTTTGGCGAGTTCTCCATGGAGTAGTTGAGGAGCGCCTTGCGTTGCTGCTTTGAGAGACGGTGGTACTCCTCGATGGTGTTGAGGCCGCCGCGCTTCACGATGAGGTTCACCTCCTCGTAGATGGACACCCCGTGCGCCTGCCGGTACGTCTCGAGCATCTTGTAGATCGTCTCGGTGTTCTCCACCCAGCCCACGATGCCGACGTTGTCCGTCAGTGGAATCACGGCGTACTGCGGGATGCTCAGCCCAATCGCGGTGGCCGCGTTGTCTGACTGGAAGATGCTGTCAATCAATCGTATAAACTGCATCACACGCTCGTCCTGTCGCATGTCCTCGTGTCCTTTGAGGAGGAAGCGGTACTTCTTGCCGTCCGAGGCGTCGAGGCCGACGCGGCGCGGCTTCTGCTTTGACGGCATCACGTACACCCTGCTGTGAAACTTGCGAATCGTGATGAGGGACTTGTCGTGCTCGAAGGTGCCGGGAACGGCCACGATGCTGTCCCGCAGGCCGTCGAGGATGGGTGAGAGGTCGCTGATGTACAGCCGCCGCTCGAGGACGCCGCGGCGCAGCTGCGCGTACACCTGCCGCAGGAAGCCCCACGCCTCGTCCGTTTTCGTCTCCTCCAGCGCCATCTTCGCCCGCCGCAGCGTCTGCCCAAAAGTCCGCTCGAAGCTGCGCTCGTTCGGCGTGGAGGCGCGGTCGAGCTCGTCGTAGAGCGGCTGCAGCATCGCAAAGATGGTGGTGGCGTTGTTCGGCTTGTAGGCCGCCTGCTGGATTGCTGCGTGCCACTTCTCCGTCCACAAAATGGCAATGCGCACCATCTCGTTGCTGATGAGGGATGCCTCCTGCACAATGCGGTCGTTCTCTGGGAGGTTCCGCATGCCAGCGATGACGCGCTCGGCCATGTGCTGCCGCACCGCCCCGGGTGACTTCTCCGCCACGGTGAGGGGGTAGATAAGGGCGTGTGGGTAGCGGGTGCCGACGCGGACGAGCAGGTCTGTCAGGATGACGCGCGCAAAGCGGGCCTCAATGCCGATGCGCGCGATGAGCTGCGGGACGACGCTGAGCCACACGTAGTCGGCGACCACCTGCACGCCGTGGTGCACCGCCTCGTTGATCTCCCGCAGGCCGCTGTGGGCGAACCAGACGGAGAGGATGCGCAGCACGTCTTGCATGACGAGCGTGCCGGACACGTCGTCGCACAGCTGCACCGACTTGAAGAGGGAGTTGATGCAGCTGACAAGGTGGTTGTCCTGTACCTCCCCTTGCGTGCTGGGGTCGCGGGCGAGGTCGCAGTGGAGGATGCCGAGGGAGTGGAAGGCAGCAGCGTTGTTGGGGCCCAGCTCGGTGGCACACATGAGCTCCTCAATCGCCTCCTCGCCACAGTCAGGGAAGAGGTACATCGTCCACTCGCCGAGCAACAGCCAGCACTGGCCCCACATCGCGGCCCGCTGGTCGTCGGTGTCCACCTCCACCGCAGACAGGATCTCCTTCAGTTCCATGTACGCGCCCTGCTTGTCCTTCGTGAGGTAGAGAAACTTCATGTAGGTGTGGATGAGCTCGGGGTCGCACTCGCACAGCTCCTGCAGCGACGCGTCCTCGCGCAGGACGAGGTGCAGCAGGTGGTCCGCGTACGAGTACCACTGCGATTTGCACAGGCTGCGGATGACGTACACGTAGGACGCGAGGTCGTCCTGCGGAGCCAACACAAGGGAGTTGATGGAGAGCACCGTCAGGAGGTCGTCCGGCTTCGTCGACATCTGCAGCAGCCGTCGGTGCCACACCTCCTTCAGCAGCGTCTGTCGCTCCCCGCTGGCGGTGGTGAACGAGACGAGCTCCTCGAAGTGGCGCAGGTGCTGCAGCCGCGTCAGGCCCTCGTACGCTCGGCTGTAGCTCTCGTTGAGGGAGTCGGCGAAGGGCTCCAGCATCGACTCGCGCACCTCGCACGTGTAGCAGAGCAGCTCGTCGTAGCGCTCCGCGCGAAACAGCGCGGCGCAGCGCTCGACAACGCCGAAGCAGTTGCGCAGCCGCGCGTCCACAGCCAGCTCGTCGAAGGTGTCCCACGAGCCGAGGGCAAAAGCGGCCTTGGCGCGGTACGGCGCCACCTCCCGCTGCGCCTCGGCCGGCAGCTGGTCCCAGTACTCGTCGGTGAGGTCCTGCACACGGGTGGCGTTGCCGAGCGCCTGCTCGCACCGCAGCACGCCCACCAGCGAGGCGGTCTCGAGCCCCCGCGAGCCAAAGCTGGCGAGGCGTGCCTCGTAGCGCCGCAGCGCCTCGCTCCACCAGTTGAGCTGCTCTAGGGAGGCGATCTCCTCAAAGCCGAACTGCTCCGGCGCGAAGATCTCATCCGAAAACTTGCGCGTCAGCGTCTTCAGGAGACCGTTGGCCGTCATTGTCATGTTCAGGTGGCGGTAGCACTGGATGAGGTCCTCGGCGACGGTCATCACGCGTCGCATCTGGGTGTCCTTGCGGTCTGCGATCTTGCCCAGCTTGGTGGACAGGTTTTCAAAGAGGACTTCGTTGAAGTAGATGGCTTTGGTGTGCATGTCGCCGTTGAAGGCAACGGAGGCGAGCACGTCTAGGTTCATCAACGCTTTCGGCTGCGAGCGCGTCTTCTCCTCCACCATGTAGGCCAGCGACAGCTCAATGTGCATGAGGCCCTCGATCATGCCGCGGATGTCGCTCACCGCGCGCACCGGGTTGTTGTTGATCGCCAGCAGCTGCGCGCCGATGGGCACGCCGACACGCGCGCCGAGGCCGTTCGGCGCCAGCTTCGTCACGATGACACCGCGCGTCGGGTCTTGGTCGTAGTTGATGCCGAACTTCTGGTTGGCGGACTCGCGGTCGACGCTGAAGATGCTCTCCCGCATCACCTTCACGAGCTTCACCCGGTCCTCACCTCGCTCGCCCTCCATGAACTCCGCAAAAGAAAAGAGCCCCTGCTTCACGTCCGTCGGTGCGGCGCTCATGGCGCGGTCGAAGATGGACATGAGCTGCGCACGCAGCGCCGGCGCCAGCTGACTGCACACCGCCGCCACAGCAAACGGGAAGAGATCCTTGGAGAGGTCGGAGTAGCGGTCGGCGACGGCGCACGTGTCGCGCAGCACGGCGTAGGGCGAGTTGCGCAGCAGCGTCACGGTGGCGTTGTGCAGCCACAGCACCCACGACTGCTCGCGCTTCTTCGTCCTCGCCTCGGGCATGACGGTGAGAGCCTCGATGACATCCGCCGCCACGGCGCGCGGGCTCTCCTCTGTCTGTTCGACGCGCAGGATGCCGAGGTTGCGCCGCAGCGATGACTTCGTGTCGGCCGCCTTGCGGCTGAAGAGGTTGCAGCACGCGGCCGTGTCCGCCCCGGGGTGGAAGCGGAAGTTGATGATGGTCTGCCCGTGATCGTAGCGCACGTCCAGCACGTCGACGCCGACGCTCTCGGCGCGGAGGGTGTTGCGAAACTCGTGCTCGAAGTCGGCCTGTGAGAGGCGGGGGAGGTGCGAGACGATGGTGATCGGGCGATCCGGGTTGAGGTCGGTCCCGCTGGTGGCGGTGAGCCGCGACTTGCTGCCGACGGCGGCGCTCTGCACCAGATTAATGAAGTAGTGCGGCGGGAAGCCGTTGCGGGTGGCGACGCGCTCGATCGGCATGATGAAGCGCTTTGCCGGCATCTTGACGACGTCGACCAAGGTCGCCAGCGTGTTCAGTCCTACGTCCATCTCTTCATCGTTGTCGGCCAGCTCGATGTACCACATGATGGTGTGCACAATCTGCGCGCAGCAGTCCTTCACCAGGTTGAGGTGCTTTGACATGACGTGGTTCAAGAAGTCGAAGCACGCGTCGTTGATGTCCTTCGACTTGGTCAGCTTGCCGCCCGGTGACGCCTTGGCGGGCTCGATGCACTGCAGCACATGCGGCAGGATCATCTGCAGGTCCTTCTCGTGCATCACCGCCATGAAGGACTCCAGCGACTTGACGACACGGTGGATCAAGTCTAGGTCGTTCTTGTTCTGCGAGAGGCGCTGGTGGATGAACTCGACGGCCCAGCGGTTGTCACGCATCTCCTGCGCCGGGATGCCGCGGGCGAGGCTGTCCAGCAACTGCACCACGTAGGTGCTGAAGGGCTTCTGGCCGGCCTGCGGCAGGAGGCAAAAACCGTGCACCGACTGCAGTAGGTCGTAGCCAACCGACGGGGCCACCGTCTCTTTGAACTGCCGCAGCAGGATCGCCAGGTCGTTCATGAGCGCCAGCACCGTCTCGTACAGAAAGGCGCGCTCGGGGTCGCGCAGCCACGTCTGCAGCTGCGGCAGGAGCTGCGTGAGCAGGCTCAGCTTCGGCTTCCCCTCCACATCCTGCAGCATCGCGCGGACGGCGGCCAGCGTGTCCATCTGCTGTCGCGGGTCAATCGCCAGCTGCAGCGAGCGGACGAGGTAGTAAAGCACCACGGAGGGGTAGCGCTCCGCCAGTTCAGGCGAGACGCGCAGCCGCGGCTTCACATGCGCCAGTGCGGGCGTCACAACCTCCTCCTCCTCCTCGATCTCGTCTGACTCGAGCATGCGCAGGACGTTGCGCATCTTGACCGGCGTGACGGCGCCGATCGCGCTCAGCACCCGCATGGCCGCCATCGTCACCGACTCCTCCTCCTCCGTCTCACGGCGGATGATGCGGGCCACGGTGCGGTACATCTCGGTGAGTCCGGCGATGTCCGTCTTGGTAATGTGCGTGATGAAAGCCGTGAGCGTCTCGAGCGCCTCGCGGCGGCACGAGCAGCAGTCACTGCCGTTGATCATCGTCAGCAGCATGCGCAGGTAGGTGCTGTACTCCACCTGGTGCTGATCCCCGGTGCGCTCGAGCATGGACCGGATGAGCTGCAGAAGGGCGATGGAGAGGGAGCGGCAAATAAAGGGCTGTGCCTCCAGCCGCTGCAGCACAATTGTCTCCACCGTGCCGTCTGGGATCAGCAGCGCGTCCTGCTCCACACACATGGTGAGGAGGCGCGTCTTCGAGATGGCGAAGGAGACGGAGGAGTCCATGGTGGCGACGTCGCGCAGCATGTACTCCTGTGCTCGCTGCAGCTGCGGCCGCACAATGGCCGGGTGGTACGGAAGCAGCTGGCACAGCAGCGCCAACGCCTGGTTGCGGGTGCGCTTGTCGATGTCGTTGCGCGTCATGAAGATGGCGTCGAGGTTGTCGGCGAGGCACAGGTACGGGAAGAAAGGCACCGTGAGGTGCTGCAGGGCCCACAGCCGAATCTCCGCATCGCGGTCGACGACGGCGACGTCGAGAATGCGCTCCACCGCGTTGCTCACCTCGTTGTCCAGCCGCTGCGTGTGCGGTCCGTTGCTGCCGCCGCGTGCGTTGTGGTGCATGCTGCTGCTACTCGTAAGGTTGGTGCTCTGCTGGGTGTGGTTCGCCCCGTCCTGTGCCCCGTTGCGCTCCATGATGAGCTCGCACAGCTCCAGTACAGTGGTGACGGCAACGCGCCGCACCTCCTTGTCGTCGTGCGAGAGGGTGTCGATGACGTCGTCGAGTTGGTCCGTGCGGTGCAGCGTGGTCAGCAGCGGGAGGGAGCGGATGATGACCGGGATGGGACGGCTTGCCGAGACGTTGATGCGCAGCTGCGCGAGGCGCGGGTCCTCGACGTGGATGCGCGGACCGGCAAAGCGCAACAGCGCGTTCACCTTGCCAAAGTTCAAGAACTCCTGCTCCGTGCTCAGGTAGTCCTCAAGCAGCGTGAAGACGGGCTGCATGTCTCGCTCGCCGTAGCGGTCGCGGATGCGCTCCAGGACGTCGAAGATGGCCGCCATGTGCGGTAGTCGCTGAATGCAATTGCACAAACTTTCTACGACCTCGGCACCCATTCGCAACCCTGTCTCCGTTGACAGCAGCTCCTTCAGCAGTTCTAACGTCTCCGTGACAACGTCTAGCGAGTCCTCCTTGTTCATGAGCTCCAGACAGCGGCGGCGCAGCGCGTCGTACTGATCCCTATCGTCGCAGCACAACACCGACATGACCTTCACGGTGCACCGCATCGCCGTCACGCGTGTGGGAACGCTGTAGCTCGCCCAATCTGTTTCGACGAGGAAGCGCACGAGCTGCGGCAACGCCCAGGGTGCTGCGGAGAACGCCGGCGTCACGGCGAAGTGCAGCAGTGCCGCCAGCACGCCCGTCAGCTGCGACTCGTCGGTGGCGGAGCGCATGTGGTCTTGCACAATGTTCACCATGTCCCGCGAGAGTGTCTGCGTGACGTCGTAGCAGCCCTCATCCACCAGCGCGGACGTCAGCCGCAGCAGCGCGGTGCGGTGCCAGAGATTTCGCGTCTCCAGTGCTCCGCGCAGCGTCGTGAGCGGCGCGCAGGAGCACGTGAGCAGCTCCAGCAGCGTCGGATTCTGCTTGATGATTAAGGAGGTGGTCTCGACTACTTTTGCCACCACTTCACACGCGACAATGCAGCGTTGCATGTTCCCTCCATTGACCTCAGACAGCAGCGGCTCTATTTGATCGGAGAGGATGTCGCTCGCGGTGCGGATGTTGTCCTCCAGCACTTCGCCGATGGCTGTCGTAACTTTGAGACAGTCCTCCGGCGTGGTGCACTTGAAGGCGCGGCTAAGGAGCAGGGCGAAGCACCGAAAGCGCTTCTCATGCTGGTCTTTCCACTTCACGTCGAACACGATGCGGAAGGAGCTGCAGCCTTTGTCTACGGACACGCTAAAGGCGCTGTCTATGAGCGAGATGATCCGTTCCTGCAGAGGATCGTTTAGCCCGAGCTCCTTCTCATGAAAGAACAAGGTGTCCGTCAGCGCGCTAAGGCATTCCTCCTCGCGTTGTAGGCGACCTTCCGGAGTGCTATTAAAATTGGAAAAGATGGAGCTAAGCTGCTGGGCAAGTGCTGCAGAGTTGTCATTGCTAAAAATCTTGGCTGCAAACACTCCTCCCACATCCTCCACAACGGGACTCTCGGCCATGCACGCTACTCGTTAAAGATCGTCGGCGACAACACGAAACACAACGGAAAGGAGAAAAGGAAAATTTGTGCCGTGCGCTAACCGTGGTACTCGTACGCTACGTCGCGCCCTCACCCAGTTGGTGCAGAGCAGCAGTAGTAGTAGTAGTAGTAGACTTCACAGTAAAGACGCAGAGAGAAAGCGTTAAAAAAAAAAGAAGCAAACGGTCTGTTGCAAAGCAGCAGTCCAACCACAACGCACGAGGAACAGTAAAGACAAAAATGTATGTAGGAGTAAAACAAAAAAAGACGCCTTTCTAGATATACAGAGAAAATTGTACAAGGGTGTTGACCAAAAAAAAAACCCTGAAAGGAGTGTTGTACTCACACACAGTCAGAAACAACAAGTTCACAAAAATCACAACTATACAAAAAAAAACCCAACGGCAGTACTGAGGAACACAAAGGCTCCAAAACCAGAGAGAAAAACAATGAAAAGCAAAAAGCAGTTTCAAAGAAGCGCAGTGAGCGTAGTAAAGATACACTCGACGAGGTTCAGCATAAAGAAATACGAAGAAAACGGAAAACAGTAAGATGCGAGCTCCAATATTCAAGCGAGCGCCGATGGTGTTGTTGTTGACGTCGCGCAACGGAAAAAATAAAAAAAATTGTGATGGTGATATGGATATCTCTCCTTCTGTGTGGCAGCAGAGTATTCTTTTTTTTTCTTCTTCTGGCCAATCACTGCCACACGTATAGAAACCTTCACTTGCAAAAGAAGGGCAGTTTTGAAAGAAAGTAACACACAGCTGACGCAAGAAGGGCAAAGCGGTTTGCCGCTCCTCCTCTTCCCTTTCTTTTCTTGAACTCAGCGTCGACGCACACTACAAAAAAAAAAAATCGCTTGAATTGCGGCTACTGATTCGTTAGCAGTGAAGAGAAAACAGGGCGATGACGGAGTGCAATGTGAAAGTTGTTAGTTGTAGATACGCTGGACAAGAAAAAAGAAAACAAAAAAGAGAAAAAATGACAAGGAAGGTCCACAAGCTTTTTTTTTGAAGATGGACGTAGAGGTCACGTTGGCCGGGACGCAACTACGCAGAAAACACGGAGAGGAAGCGCGTATGCTTGTGTGTGTGTGTGTGTGTGTGTGTGTGTGTGTGTGTTGATCGTTTTTTTGTTGTTGTTTAGCGGTATATAGGCCTACGTCACAACTAGGTAGATTGCGATGGAGGAGGAAAACACGGAACACAAAGAGAGAGAGAGAGAGACTATCGGTGACGTTACTTACTTTTTTCGTTTGTGAAGACTATGGCAAATGAAAGTGTGCTCCCAATTGGCGAAGCAGCAACAGCGGCCACATCAAGAACAACGAAGATAGAAGAAGAGGGAGGGAGAGCTAGAGAAGTGTAGCAGAGAGATCGTTCGGGCAGTTCATCCAGAGCACGGAGTGCAGCGCGGGTTGGTTTTCGCGGAGATCGAGTCGGTGCTCATTTATTCTTTGCTGCCACGCACAGCACACTTCGCAAAAAAAAAAACGTTCTTTGCGAGCACACTAGAGAGCACCGTGCGACCGTCAAGCTCAGCGTGCACGCATAAACGCGCGCACACTCTTTCGACACAAAAACAAGAATGAGCAGAAAACCTCTGCTGTTTTCCCTGCTCCCCGAACAAGGTGCCCAGCAATCGATTGAACCGCATTCTTCAAACCGCTTCCACTTTAGCCGAAAAACGGCACAGAACACATAAAGAAGTAGCAAACCTAATGAGAGGTTTGACGCGACACAAAAAGCAAGATGGAACAAAGCAGATGTAAACAGGTATTGAACGTCGCTGAAAAAAAAGTATACGAGGTTTTTTTTTTTTCGGTCCCTGCCGGTGAGGTAAAGCATAGTCAGCATCAAAAGTAAGCAATTGGGATAAAAAGCAATACACGCGCTAAACTGGAAAAAAGCAAAAAGAAAATAGTATACTCAAACAAAAACTGTTGACGTTCAGTTCAGGCGCTAAAAAAAAAAAAAAAGAACGCTGGTACCGAGGAGAGAAAAAAAAGGGTTTTTTTTTCCGACAGAGAGAAGAGAAAGCGAGCCAGTCGAACGAGGTAAAAACAAAAAAACTTGTTTGTAGAGCACTGTATCCAAATGGTTTGATCTTCTCCGAACACAGGCTTCGAGTTGCTGGCCTTGGTGTTTTTCAGGATCGGCGCCGCTCCAACAGTGAACGATTTCACTTTTTTTTTTTCCGCATCACTTTACCGGACCATTTTTTGCTTCAACGTCCGCATGAACTCCTCCATGAAACCAATGCTGACACCAAAGTCAGCCTTCTGAAGCGTCATGTTCAACAGCGCCTTGCGGAGATAGGGTGGGAGCTTCCTCGGCGGCTCGGCGTTGCTCACCGGCACGAACACCTCATTCCACCCCTTCATGCACTTCTCCTCCACCTCCGCGGTGTTGATCTCGCCAACGGCAGAGGCTACCACCTCCACATCAAAGTCGTTCACCTCCACCAGCTCGTAGTGGAAAGTGCGGCCGTCGCCAAACGTAACATTGCGCGCGCCGAACGTGGCGCTGCACGACAGCGCCACAACTGGGAGAGACGCAGCGTCGTTCGCCTCGAAACCGTCGCTGTAGCCCAGTCGACGGTAGACGGACTCGAAGCGGTCGCGATGCTCCGTGGCGTGCCTCTCCATGAGGATCTGGAACCGCTCGCGCGCAGTGGTGTTTGGTGAAATGACGTAGAGCCCCACGACGACGTCCCGCGCCGTCACGGTTACGGTGTTGACGGGGAGAAAAACGGCAACAGGCGGCGTAGCGGTGTGCATTTCGAACATCAACGGGCAGTCGGGGCACATGTCGTACACCTCCGGCAGCACGTCCAAGAAGAGAGAGGTGTTGATGGATGGAGGTAGGTAGTCGCGAAAGTGCAACACGTCGTGGCTCGCGAGGTTGAACAGAAAGTTGTTCACGTCCTTTACGGATGTGTGTGCCGCAATGTCACGTGGGAGCAGCGGCGGCAGCTCCTTGACGGGAGCCTGCGGCGCGCAGCCGATCGTTTCCGGTGTCGCGTCGAGCACCACAGACAGCCGGTCCGTTGTCATGACGGGCGGGGTAAGCGCCAAGATCGGCACCTCGGCAAAGAGGTTGTTCAAGACCTCGGTGGCTTTGTTCTTGCCGTCCTGGTCAAGCTTCTTCTGCACCTTTTCCGCGATATACTTGTCCAGCTGCCCGGTGAAGAGCTCCACAAGGGACTGCGCGATACCACACGCCTTGCTGTCCAGCGCGTGCTGAATCGCAAGCGTGCCCCACTTGAACGTCAGCGCCGTGAACGTCGCGTTCCACCGATTCTGCGGCAGCAGCGCGACGCGCATGACGGCGTTGATGTCCGTCTCGTTCAGTGTCGCAGAGAAGTGGCCGTAGCAGCGGATGCCAAGGTAGGTGTAGCGAAAACGTGTTTCGTTCACCGTCAGCCCGAACCCGAGCGCGCCAGCCGACAGACTCTCCGTGTCTGGCGTGGCGGTCTTGACGGTGACGGAGTCCACCAGGAAGTGCGTCAGTATCATGCGGTCCACCCAAATGTGGTCATCCTCCTGCTCCGGGATGATCGCCACGTTCGAGTCGTCCTGCACAGCCGGCACCACCACGAGCTGTGTGACGGCGTTGAGGATCGACGTAGCAACGGAGACGGTGACGCTGGCAGGCTTGCATGCCGGTGGGTCAGCGCTGCCACGCGCAGCCTCCAGCGCAACCCTCACGAAGCCGCGGAGCGCGCCGCAGTCGAGCAAGGTGGCACCACTGCAGAGGATAAGACAGGCGGCGACGAAAAACAGCACCAGCGTCGTTGCGCGCGGCCTGCCATGGCCTTTGCGGACCAAGTCATCGTGGTACAGCATGATGCAGAAGGCGTGATGTACACTGTGTTCCCTTCACAGCTCCGGTCTGGTGAGTTGAAGGCTTGAATCAGAGAAGCAAACGGAGGGGGGGGGGGGGGGAAGAAAAAAAACTGTTGCTGTTGTTGGTTTCGAATGACACAAGACGGTGTGTGTGTGTATGTGCTTTGAAAGTCGATAATTCGTAGAGTGAGCGTTCTTTCAGTTTGAGCAGCAGGTAAGATAGCAAGCAATGCAGCAATCAGAGTGTTGCGTCTGTTGAAAAAAAAAAGAGATGGTACAAATGAGTTTGTCGTTGTGTTGTTGTTGCTGTTGTGATGGTGGTGGTGGTAGGAACCTATGTTTGTTTGCGATGGACACGTCTCCAAAATGTAAGTGAAACAGGAAAAAAAACAATATTTACAATTGATGAAAAAGAGAGGGAAAGAGGTTTATATATGAGAAAACAGTGCCACATCGGAGACAGGAGACGGTTCAAGGAAAAGTAAAAGGGAAAAAAAACAATTTGGCTTCGCGCTAAAGTAGCCGTTACTGGACAGTGCTATTCTTTTTTTTTTTTTTAAAGCCAGAGAGCAGCGCTCTGCGATTGATGCTTCGTTGTGCTGCCCACGTCTGTCAGGTCGAGGAACAAAGCCTGGTTTACAAACTGGGGGCCTTCTCTCGCAAAGCAACCGAGTAATCGCGCTGGTATTCTACATGATGTTCGTGACGTTACTTTTCGACTCTGGAAAACGGTAACGAAAAAAAAAAAAAGGAATGCATGTGGTAGTGAAGCAATGCAAGCGAGGAGAGCTAAATTGGGGTGTCGGGAAGTCAAAAGAGCAGCACGCACTACACTACAGCGACACCAGCGGATTGACGCACCCGTAGCTGCGGACGCCCACTGACACGCCCGTCGCCGAGGCCGGCAGTGCAGGGGAGTAGCATAGTGCATGGCACACCAGCGTCTCTGCCCCACCCACTCGCTCCTTCAGTTCCACCTTCTGGTGCATGGAGACGCCGTCCTCATTGCACACGTCCTCCATCCGAAACTCTACCGTCCGCAGTGCTGCGTCCAGCCCCAGCAGAGCAGAGAGCGGAGGGACGCAGGGCGGCGGCGCACTCAGCGGGTCGCCAACCGCCGCCATAGCGCGCCACTCCGGTGTATCTGGATGCAGCACCGGTGTCGTCTGCTCCCCGCCTGCCGCAACGGCTGGTGGTGCTGCTGCGTCGGTAGCAGCAGCTGCACTGAGAGCGCTCGCTAAGCGTTCCAAAACACCCTGCAGAACGAGCAACGACTCATCTTGCGCGTTCACTGTCAAGTAGTCCTCCACCAGGATGCACGCGTCGGGCTGCTGCACAACCGAGATGGGATTGTTCTCAATCATGACCACGCGCTCCGCACGGCGTCCCAGCTGGGTGAGGTCCTTCACCGACGTGTTCGCCCCGGTGTACCACCGGCGGTGTCGACTGATGATGTGGTGGAACCACTCTCGCCGCCCACACGCCTGCCCAATGGCGTGTAGAATCGGGTTGACGTAGTGGGCGGTGCCGGCGGTCCACACGATGATCTCCACAGGCAGTCTGTGGAGTGCGCGGAGCAGGCGGCCGACGTGCGGTCGCAGATGGATCGGCCCGTACCGCGCACCCACCAGCGTCTCGTCCAAGTCGAACACCACCGTGAAGAGTGGAAGCCGGCTGCTGCGTTGGTGCGGTGTGCCGTCACCGTAGCTGCAGGTGATGGGTGCGATGGCTGGCACAAGCCATCGGCGATCGCCACCAGCGCCGCGCCGCGACTTGCGGTGTCGGTGCTGCGCGTGGCCCATGGCAGTCACGGCATCGCGCAGGTTCATGTCGAGGTCGCTCAAGAGCGCCGTGCTGGAGCTGGGTGTCATGCGGGCAGCGCTGGGGAGGGAAGCGGCGCTCTCGGACTTCTTCGCGAGCCGGCGTCGCGACGGCGTGGCGGTGCGGCGGCGCAGGCGGCTGTGCGGCGCGTCCACCGGCTCCGCAGAGAGAAAACCGCCGACGCAGTAAGTCCCGAGACCGAGCACGCCGTCCCGACACTCCTCCTCCTCCCGCCCTGAGTCGTCGGAGTCGAGCAAAAAGTCCTGCATCTGCTCATTCACGAGGTCGTACTCGGAGTACTCGGAGTCGCTGTCCGAGAGGTCCTCGAACTGGACGTAGGTTGATGTGGTCAGCGTCGTGTAGACGGTGGTGCCGTCGCCGCCATTCTCCTCTGCCTCCGTCTCGTCGCGGTTGTTGTTGCCACCAGGCGAAGGGAAGAGGCACTGCGTGGAGTGCGACGCGCGCAGCGGGCGGCGCTGAAAGCAGTTCCGGCTGTGACGCGCTTCGTTGAGCCCACTCAGCGTGCTGGACGATCGCGAGTGTCGCAACGCCCCGTACGCCGATCGCTTCGGGTGACTAAAGCTCATGCTGTTCTCGGCACGCTTTGTGCTGCAACAGCAACACAACAGGGACCAAAAGAAAATAGGAAGAAAACACACACTCAAAAAAAGAGATGAATGAAAAGGGGTGTCTTTTACGCCACCTGGAAGTCGACGAAACGATGCTGTAAACGACGCAGCTCTGTCAAATCGAGTTTTATGGGAGAGAGGACAAACACAAAGCAGGATGGGATGTTGTTCTACTTTTGTAATACTTCTATGAACCTGCTTTTTGATTGTTTCTGCGCTTGTATGAAGGAAGCTGTTGTCCGACAAGGTACTTTGAAAGCTTCTGAAAATGAACAGAGAGATGAAAGAAAGAGATGTTCAAGCAACTAGAGCTTCTCTAGTGCTGACGTTGTGGTATGCGTACGTGTGTGTGCGACGCAGGGCAAAACTGCAGTGTAACTCTTTTGCATTTTCACCTGCACACTGAAAAGAAGTTGTGAAAGTCGATTTCAAACACACCAGAAAAGAAAAAAAAGGAGCAGCAAGCGCAGAAAGTCGAAAATGATCTCTGAAAGCATCAGAGTTGTAACACACACCGTTGCATCCACCTTGTGGTGTTGTAGAGGCAACAGAAAAAATACTTTCAGCAAAATGTGACCACGGTCTTTAACGTGAACAAAAAGACAACTGTCCCATCACACCGGGCTATCGAGGCAAGATTCCTGTACACAGGGAAGTAGCCCAAAACATCAAATCTCTTTTCGGATTCCACGCCGCCGAGTAAACTTCCGCAGCGCAGCTAAATGATCCCTTTTTAAAACCTGTTTTGCTGTAACTGTAAAGAGTTCAAATACGGTGAAGATGCTGAGGAGAAAACAAAAAAAGAGAGAGAGCATGAAAAAGTCAAAGAGAAAGAAGAGCTACAAAAAAGGCACCGGTGTGCACAACAGTGATCAGCACCGCGAACGTAAAAGGCACACGCTTTCCACGCCAAAACCAACAATAACAACAACAGAAAAAGAAACTATTTTGAGAGATAACCATCCTCTTCCAGCTCCCGCTGGCGGATGCGTTCGTCGCGCGACTCTATCTTTTTCTGATCTTCCGTCGCCAAGTCGTACGGGTTGCCGCGCAGTCGGTAGCGTGGGTTGACGGCGTTCATCTTGCACAGCGTCCAGTTCCGCCGTTCGAGAAAGCAGTCGTTGACGCCGATGCACTCCTCGACGTCCGCCTTCTCCTCGAAGCACTTCGTCATCACGACGCACTCGATGAGCGCGTTCTTCGGACGCCAGCAGATGCTCTTGTGCTCCTTCTCCATTCGCGGACGGCGGACTACTATGTAGGCGAGAGGAGTCGAAAAAAAAAACTACGTATACTATCGTTTAAAAACGCACTAGCGCAATGGAGTGGTGTGTGAACAAGGTACACGGGTGAGAGGAAACGCCAGAGGCGAGCGAGTGCAGGAGGGAAAAAATGGAAGAGAGTCTGGCTCGCTACAGCGCAACAGACAGGAAGATAAACATGCCGCAGGGAACTGACTTCTGTCGCTGGCGTTGGAACTAACGTGATGGCAACCGAATAGCATCCTTTTCTTCAGAGACGGAAAGGAAAACAAGCATCGCCTCTTTTTTTTCTTTTTACAGAAGTCCAGACATCTCCATACAATCAACAAGCACTTAGTGTGTTACTTTGATGCGTTTTCGTAGCACCTCTGAAGCAGGTGGTGTTGTTTGTTTTTGCTTCCTTTTTTTTAACAATGCTGTCTTTTTGCATCGTACAAGCTCCGTGTGAAAGCAAAGACCAACAACGAGGGAAGGTGAAGAAGTAATCGATAGGTGGGGAAAAGAGACTTTCGAGGAAAAAGAAAAACGCGAGACGACTGTGTTTTCTTCCGACCTTGAACGTCACTGCTGCGAACGCTTCTTCTTCTTCTTCTTTTCAGCCGCCTCATCAGAGAAGCTTCGCTACCGCGCAACAGGTGGAAGCGTCAGGTCCGAGACGAGAACCTCGACCGGAGCCTTTGGGAAGCGCACCCGGACCGTCGTCCCCTGTCGTCGTACGCTGTAAAGGTCGATGGAGCCGCCACACATGTCCATGTACACCTTCGACGTGGGCAGACCCACGCCAAAGCCGCCGAGGTGGCTCTCGTAGTGCTCGCTGGTCGTCCAGCCGAACTTCCAGATGTTCTTGAAGTGCTGCGGATGAATGCCACCGGCGTGGTCGATGAAGTCCAGCACCACCCATTTATCGTCCATCGCGTACTTGATCTGGACAGTGATGTCAGGTCGCAGCCGCAACGTCGCGGCGCACGCGTTCTTGAGGACCTCGCGCACAATGTAGAGCAGGTGGCCTTCAATGGAGTAAATGGACGTCGACGGCGCAGGGTCGATGTGTGACCGCGGCTTTTGTGCGTCGTACGGGCACGACCGCGGTGACGTGGAGGAGCTGACGAGCATCCCGGACGGCGTCTCCGCGAGAATCCGCGCGTCCTGCTCCACGTTCAGCTCGAGCGAGTGCACACTGCCGTTTTCCACCAAATTGGAGAAGATGTCCACCACCGCGTTGCCGGCCTGTTGCACGATGGCCTCGATGTCGGTGTTGCTGCAGATCACCTGGTGTGTCTCGTTGGGCAGCGTGAGGTGCAGCAGGTGTTCGTGGATGACCCGCCACGCCACGCGCCGTCGACAGAAGCGCAGCACCCACCCATTCAGCTCATCCGAGCGCACCGCCGTCTCATTCACCATCACGTCGAGCAGCGACTGGTGTGGCTGCAGCAGCTTCAGCGCGGTGGTGAAGGGGATGGTGGCGTTGCCGTGGTGCCAGCTCTCCAGGACGGCCTCCACCTCCTCGCGGGTAAGTTCGGTGTTCGTGTGTCGCCCGTGCGAGCGAAAGCCGCTCTCCGCCGCACCGGTGGGCGGAGACGGACCAGTACTCGACAAGTCCACTCCGTGGCTCTCCGCGCCGTCGATGTGCGCTGCCCCGTTGGACGCTGGCAGCGCGGGCTCGTAAATGAAGCTGTCGTCGTCAGTGTTGCGGAGACGCGAGATGCCAGACGACGGGCTGGCGCACTCACCGCGAACAAAGCTCAAGTTCGTCGAGCTCTCGAACCCGCCCTCGTTGTGTGCCCGCTCCACGCTGCGATGCAGCGCCACGCAGTAGTTGAACTCACGTAGCACAAACGTCTTCACCCACCGCAGCCGCTCCGCGTGTGGCTTGTGCATCGTCTTCAGAATAACCGGGTCAGAGAAGGTCTGGTAGCAGCGTGAGGTGCGGATGGCCATCTCCCGCACAAGCTGATGCACCACGTTGCTCTCGACCTTGGTGGCGTGCATGCGGCTCATCGCCGACAACTCCATCGGCGTGCGCGGAAGGGAAAGGTAGTGCTGCAGGGTGGAAGCATCGCACACCGGTTTGCGTCGCACGGGTGCCGACAGGCTTTGCATCTTTTTTAAGGCAATGAATGGGGACACAAAAACGTAATCCAACGACAGCAACAGCCATAAAAGAGGGGAGAGAAATGGAGGTCCCTTGCACGAAGGGACACCGAACGTTGTACTAGCAGCAGTTGAGAACAGTAAGCAAAAGGAGAAAACAAAATCGTGCCTAGAGGAGATGACCTCACAAAAGGTGAGAAACGATCAAGTGAAATGGAAACGGAAAAAAAAGTGCTTATCAGGACTCGCACTTGTCTTTGTATAGGTCAGTGAGGCTTAAAGTGCTACGAAGAAGAGTGCCGATAATCACTGCAGAGGGGAAACGGTGCGCACAGTGCTGAAGGTGGGAAGAGTGTGCCGACTGTACTTTTTTTTTTAATGCTCGAAAAGGGTTGGTTGGAAAAAGGAGAAAGGAGAGATGAGACGGTGGTGCAATGTGTCTAGCACCAAAGAGGAGCTGGCGTACCGGATGGCTGCGAATTGAAAGTCAACGCAATAGATCCTCAACCTTGTAGCTGTGAGTAGAGTGATAAACAGAAAACGAAACACCCGCTGTAAAGAAGCCAGGCGAGCTGCTTGGAGCACGGAAGGCAGATGAGAATGTGTGTGTGTGTGTGTGTGTGTGTACGTGGAGAGGAGACAAAGGCGGTGTAACGAGAGGGAGAGATAAAAGTGCGAAAGAACAGCACAGTGAGACGATCAACCAAGTGGAAAAGAAAGCGAAGACAATCACTTCGCCACACCTTTGCAAACACAGTAACCATCACGAAGAAAAAAGAAAGCACAGCAACCGAGGAAACATGAAAAATCTCCTTTCTTGTTGGTGCAGTAGCATGCTGCCGTGGTTTCAGAAGGAGTACCTCAGCTTCTGAAATCTACTTGAAGCACTGCTAACAACACAGTACGCATTTCTCGACTCTCCAAAAAAGGATGCATCACAGAACTCAAAGAACGACATTGTGACAATTTCTCTTTATACTAACGCAAGCGTAGCGAAAAAGAAAGAAGCGCATTCACGACGGCAACCAAAAGAGGAAAAGAGCAGCGCACTTGTTGTTGTTGTTATTATTTTTTGACCGGCGCTCTCACACATCTGTCCAAATGACTAAATGTTCTCACGACCAAACAAAAAAAAGGTTAAAAGGTAAACTTTACGAAGCACTTTATAGCTTCTACTTCGCATTCTCCAAGACAGAAAAACAAGAGTACGAATTCTGCAAGTACCGACTACTGATTAGCTAAATACAATTAAACTCATGCAAGCAAAGCGACCAGAACACCGAACGATAAGGCTGTGAATCGAAAGCACAACAACTGCCTCGTCACTCACGTGGTTGCACTTGTTTGACTCGCGGCTGCCTCCTTTTTTCTGTGTGGTTGTTGTTTTGAACTCCCACTTTCACGAGGTGTAACGGGTTGCTGCCTGACAGCTGAAAGAAGGAAAAAGGTTTTCAAAACAAAACAAGTTTATGGAATAAAAGCCAGTGGTGCAACAGAGATTAGGTAAGGAAAATAAAAAAAAAGCCACTGCGATTTGTTAAAGGTCTATTAGTCGTTCCCTTCTTACGAGTCATGACAGAAAATGAGAAGAATGGAGGAGCTGCAGCTGGCTGTGATCGCGGCAGTGAGAAGTGAGACCACGCATCCAATCGCGCTTAGCTCTGTTCCGTTCTAGACATTTCACTGCTTTTTTTTTTTTAGATTGGACACATATTTCACGCTTTACTCTTTCTTTTTGTGTGCGGAATTAGAAACTTTATCGAATTAAGTCAGTTGAAAAGACACAACAACAAAAAAGATGAGAAAAGAAAACCTTTATCACTACCGCAGAAAGACATCGAGTTGGTCTGCGCAGTTTGCAGCGGTGGCGTTGCACAGCATCCCGCGCTCAGCAAAGCCCTGCCGGATGCTCGTCTGCAAGGAGGCGAGGTCGTTCTCAGCCAGCATGCTCTGCGTGCTCGCCACCACACGCCACATTATCGGCTTGTCCTTCTCGTTGTACCAGCACTGGACGGCGACGTGGAGGTCAAGCGGGCTGCCGTTGAAGTACACCTGCGCAATGCCTTCGAGCGAGTACTTGGCGGACCGCGTCGACTGCAGATGCGCCGCACTGCCGCCCAGCTCGTGGAAGCCCGGGAAGACGGCCTGCAGCTGCGCCACCGTCGTGACGCGGTTCTTCTCCTTCGTGCCTAGCGCGCTCTGCTGCAGGTACTTCACCGTGCCGTTTGTCATGGCAATGCCCTTGATGTGGTAGGTCACTTTTTCGTAGTCGACATTCGGCATCACCTCCATCGAAAGTGACGGGTAGGAGCCGCAAAGCTTGTCGAAGATAGCGCGCAGCTCAAAGCGGTAGCGGGAGCCATCGGTGCGGCGCACCAGCCGGAACCCACGCGAGGCCACGAAGTTGGCAGCCGTGTCGAGCACCTCCAGCTGGATCATCTTTGCCGCGTCGTCGTTCTTTGGTGGGATGTCCAACGCGCCACGGCGGCTCGTCATGATCTCCTGCAGCGCCGTCACAACCTCGTCGCGGGTGGCGCTCGGGTTCACGAAAGTCTCAAAGAGGATCTCGTGTGCCCGCTCCTGGCACGGCGCCTCACGGAACTGCACTGCCGAGAAGGTCATGATGAGGGCGATGATGATGACCGAGAAGACGAGGACGAAGGTGGCGATGCGACGCTGCAGCACGATAGCGTCGCGGTACGCGGCGTACTTGTTGGGGTCTGAGTGATGTCCCATTGTGAAGATTAAGAGAAAAAAAAGGTGAAGAAAAACCGTTCCGCACAAGCGACAAGCGAAATAAAAAGGCCAAGGTCCTCCGTGAAAACGAAAACAGTGCTCGGTGAACGTGACAGGTAGAAAACAGATCGATACTGGAAACAACGAAAGAAGCGAGAGTGGGAAAAAACGGAAACAAGAGAGTGAAACTACAGAGCGACAACCTGCTGTTTCTGGATTGAAAAGAGTTGCATTTTCATGGGGTGAGTCCCCGACGATAAAAAAGAGGAGGGGGAGGAGGAGGAAGAGAAGAGAGTGGGAACATAGTAAATGTGTGCGTATGACGATAGTACCGGTACTCTCTAATGGAAGCCACATTGCCGTGTCAGAGGACATTCATGCATTTCGAAAGTTGACTGCACCAACGAGCGCGTGCAAACGGGCATTGCTGATAGTACTCCTGACCAGCAGCAGTACCGACCGTATTCTCTCCCACTATGCACGTCGGTGGCGGTGTCCGTCATCGCACATTCGCTTTTCACGATTCTTGTCCTTCTGCTGTGCACACTACAATATGCGCACAAGGCGTTTGGACCGCGTTTCCCTGTTTTTTGGTGTCACCAGTTCGTGTGGAGCGTTTTTAAGATTTGTACATCGAGAGAGAGAGAGAGAAACTCGGGTTCTCAAGTTTACATCACGTATTATAAAAGAAAAGCCTCTTCGTAGTGGCAAAAAACAAAGACGGCTTTGTACATCGAAAAATGTAGAAAAGAAAACAACAAGAAAAGTAAAAAAAAATGTGCAAAAGAAACTCTACCTGACAACAATTCAAACAAGGAACAAAAAAAAAGAGTCGAAATCAACACGGGAGAGGCTACTGCACGGGTAGCAAAGGGGGAACAGAAACGCGTTTGTTTATTAAACAGCAGCAACAAAAAGGCACCCACAAAAAAAACGTAAAAAGAGCTTCTAGAGAAGGAACACAATACGAAACAGCGGCAGACAGAAACGAAACAATACTAGAAAAACAGCGATACCTCGACAGCTAGTCATCCGAATCGAGCAGCAAGGCCACCGACTCCAGCACCCACAGCGACGGGTGCATCTGCGAGGGCAAGTCTGCCATGAAGACAAGCCCCACGCCGGCGGCGTTGCGGCGGTCGCCGTTGACGTACACCGGCGTTTTGAAGGTGCCCACTGTCTTCACCCGCGACGTCTCGGTCGGCACAATCTGCATCACCGGCATCTCGGAGATGAGCTGCTTCTTCAGCTGCGTCGCCAGCGTGTGCCGCTCGCGGTCCCACCGTGCCCCTTCCAGGTAAAACCCGCTCACGTACGCGCCGTCCTCCGGGGCGGCCGGCACGTCCTCTGCCGTCGCGTAGCTCGTGACGGCCGTCATGATGGTGGACCGGTCCAGCGGCCACTCGTACTTGCGGCACGTCACCTGCACCAACGCGGAGAGGTAGGAGTCCGGCACCATGAGGCCCGACAGCCACATGCACTTCGGCTCGCCGTCCATGCTCCACGCAAGGTACTGCTTGAAGCGGCGCTGGAAGTGCGCCATCCACCGGCCAAGGTTCTTGCGCGTCGCAGGAGCGTAGCGGCGCCACGACTGCGGCAGCTGACCGTTGTCCAGCGCCGAGGCGAGCTCGTCCAGCTCGCCGCTCATGCCGATCACGCCCGCCAACGCCTTCTGCAGCTCCTTCAGCGATGTTGTCATGGCATTCACGAGCAGGTTCCACCGCTCGATCTCTTGCAACAGCACCACCTGGGTCGGCTGCACTGCGTCGTAGCCGCTCGCCTCCGCCCGCTCCACCTCCTTCCGCGAGACGACCTTCATATCAAACGGCGCGGGGATCTGCACGAGGATTTCTTCCGTGAAGCGGATCAGCTTCACCTCGCGGGTCTCCTCACCCACGGCGACGGTGCTGGCGCGCGGCATCAGCTCCATCAGGCTCGTCCACAGCGTCTCGGTGGAGTGCCGCAGGTAGCCCGTCTCCGCGTTGGGGTGCAGGCCGAAGACGTCCGGCGCGTTCGCGTTGGGGAAGGTGTCGACCTGCGCCACCATCTGCACCAACGTGACCTTCTTCTCCGGGTCCGTGCTGCCGGGCGGCAGGCAGTAGTCCGCCACCCCCTTCTCCACGAAGAAGTGGAAGGGCTGGAAGGTGTCGAAGAGGTAGTCGCCGAAGTACTCCTCCAGGTAGGTCTTCACGATGCGCCGGTCCATGCCGTCCGTGACGCGGCCGCCGTACATCGCCTCGCCGACGAGGTAGCGCAGCGTGTCCCACGGCAGCGGGTCTTTGTTCATGTAGGCCTTCGTCAAGTACGTGTCCAGCAGCCGCATCGAGACCGTGAAGTCCGTCTCGTTGAAGTCGTAGATCACGTTCCAGCCGATCTTGCCGTACTTGCGGCGCTCCTGCACCACGGCGTGGAAGAAGGCGAGGGTGAAGACGAGGGGGCGGAATGCCCAGTGCGGGCACACGTCCAGCTGGTCCTCCGTCACCTTCGACAGCGTGTTCTTCATGTTCATCTTCAGCCCATTCGGCGGCTCATTCACCACCTTTAGCGACCGCTGCAGGATGCCCATCGGGAACTGCCCGCTCGGCTCCGTCGTCAGCCACAGCCGGTACTGCTCGTGCACCTGCGAGGCATCCATCCTCTCCATCACCTTCTCCAGGTCCTTCATCCACGTGCTCAGCAGGTGGCAGTTCTGCAGCAGCACCCAGTGGCCGCGCGTCGCGCCGACCTCGACGAGCCGCATGGCCTCCTCGCCCTGTCCCTGGCCCAGCGAGATGGAGCGCAGCTTGTCCAGACCAACCTCCTTCGTCGCCAGCTTCACAATCTCGTCCGTCGGGTTGGCGCCGGGTGACACGATGCACACGATCGGCGACAAGGAGGAGCTCTTCTCCAGCACCTCCTTGTACTGCAGGATTGGCGGCATGACGAACTGCTCGCCGAGCAGGTCGCAGGCGGAAATGAAGTTCGTGACCGCGCTGTAGACGCGGTCCGATCGGAAGCAGCGCAGCAGGCACAGCAGCTGAAAACTGCTCACCTTGCCCGCGTAGCCGCACGGCAGCGGGTTGCTCGCCGCGTCCTCCGGCCGGTCCAGCGCCGACCACGCGTGCCACTCGTCCAGGTTCGCCGCCACGTCCTGCGGGAGGTGCTCGAAAACGTCGACGGTGGTCGCGAGCTTGCAGACGTCGTTCCACTGCCGCTCCGTCAGCCACGGCGCCGGGTTGGGCGGGAAGCTCTTCGACGCGAGCACGCAGCCGCGGAGGAAGAACTCCAGCTCCTGCTGGACCATGCGGCCCTCCTGGCCGAGCAACCGCACCGCCATCTGAAAGGACAGCATCAGCTTGTCCTTTGCAAAGATGCCCATGCACACGTAGGAGTACAGGTTGAAGGTGAGGGTCTGGATGATGTTGCGCAGACGGTCCTGGATCTCGAAGGAGGCGTCGCTCTTCGTGATGGAGTAGCCGAAGACGTCGTACAGAAAGGCGGAGAGGGAGTACTCGTACATGGAGTTGATGGCCGACAGCTGGGAGATGATGAAGTACAGCACGGCGCCACGCTTCGCCACCGGGCGGTACTGCTGCCGCGACTCCTCCGTCGTCTGCGCTGTCTTCTGCGCCTGCTGCAGCTTCTGCTCCACCTCCGTCGCGCTGCTCTTCGTGTTGCCGAGTGTGGCGATGAGGTCGTCGTTGTCGAGGATGTTGCCCGTAGCCAGCGTCAACTCTCGGATGAGGGTGTCCTCCAGCTCTTTCAGCTGGGCCCGGCTCTCCGCCATTGTCTGCACCAACTCCTCGCTCTGCCGCTGCAGATCACTGCGCTCACTCGCCACCACGTAGTTCAGCAGCTGCGACTCCAGACCGTCCTCGGTGACGCCGTAGTTGATGACGAGCGTCTTACCGAACACCTCCGCCGCGTAGTTCGGGTTCGGCAGCTTCGTGCACAGGTACAACTTGAAGTTGTCGTCCCACGGGATGTCCTTGTCGCCGATGCGGATGAGTCGCTGGCCGGACTCGTAGCGGAACTGCGGGTCCAGCACGGAGTCGATGATCGGGTCGATGAACTCGTCCACGTTCTCGAAGAGAAACGGGTTGCCGTACTGGATGGCGAACTCGAGCTTCTTCAAGAAGTCCGAGTCGCTGAACGTGGCCGTCTCAAAGCGCGGGTTGCCTTGGTGCTGGCGCTTGATCCAACTCACGGCCTGCATCTGCGGGTCAATGCAGAGGGGAAAGCGAATCTTGCCGGCGCGTTTGCCCTTGCCGGTGTAGTCGGTGCTGACGGAGGTCAGGATGCCGTTCTGCACCGACAGCGCGTCCGACGGCAGACCATCGCTGGCCCACTGCGAGACGGCGACGTCGTCCGTCAGCAGCTGTCGCACATCGAAGCGCTCCGTCAGCGGGATGTTGCGCTCACGCAGGTCCGGCAGCCACATGCTCTCCAGCGCCTCATGGCGGTACGGGTAGGTGAAGGCGCCGAGGTAGGAGAGGAAGGCGGCACCCGCCAAGCAGTCGCCGACGAGGCGGCTGCGCGACGCACTCAGCGACGCCTTCTCCTCCGTCCATCGCTTCCGCTCCGAGCTGAAGCCGTCGATGAGCTTGTGCGCCGCGTTGAGGCGGCGCTCCATCAGCTGCTTCTCCTCCTGCAGCTGCCGGGCCTCCGCCATGCCGGCCTCCAGCTGCTGCTCCAGCCGCCGCAGGCTCTCCGTCAGACGGTCGATTTCGTCCCGGCAGGCCTGCAGCTGCCGCTCCGCCGTCTCTTTGAGCTTCTGCAGCTGCCGCACCCGCTCCTGCTTCGGGAAGACCTCCTTCGCGACGTTCCAGTACTGCTTCATCGCCTCCACCCAGATCATGAGCCCCGAGGCGGCCATGCTGACCTTCTTGAGGTCGTTCGAGTTCACCGGGAACTCCTTCAGGATCTTGTTGATCTCGTTCATCTTGGCCTGACTCAGCGTCGGGGTGAGGGTGTCGATGTCGACCAGCGAGCGGATAAAGTCCGCCTGGCCCATCATGATCTTGCCCGACTCCCACGTCGCCGGCACCCCTTTCACCACACACACCATGCGCACCACCGCCACGACGTTCACCGACGGCTTCGCGAAGGAGCGCAGCTCCGTGATGCTCTTTGGGTCGATGTGCTTGACGGCCTCCATCGCCTCGGCGAGCGCCGGCATCGCCTGCTCCAGCACCACCTGTGCCTCCGCGGACTCCTTCTCGATCTCGGCGTTCTGCGTGTTCAGCTCCTCCTCCATCTTGAGCGACTCCTCCTTGCGCGACTCGTTCGTCAGCTTCTGCTCCTTGATCTCGTCCGTCATCTTGCCGTTGATCTCCTGCTTCTCGCGCAGCGTGATTTCCTTCTCCGCGAGCTCCTCCTTCATCACCGTCACCTCCGACTCCGCGTGCTGCAGCTTCTCCAGACCGATGGTGAACTTCTTGACGAGGTCGTCGATGTCCTCGCGGCGGGTGACGAGCAGCTTCGCGTAGTTGGCCAGGAAGCCGAGGTAGTTCTTCGGTGTCACGTAGTTGTGCCGCTTCAGCTCGTTCTGGTACTGGCTGGACAGCTTATCGGCAGTCAGGTGCACCTGCACCATGTGCTCCACAATCGGCGTGCGCAGCTCATCGGGCAGCGTCTCCTCGGCCAGCACCTTGCGGCCGACCGCCTCGAGCGCCTGCGCCGGCCACTTCTGGAACCAGTCGATCGTGGTGTTGTTGATGAGGCTGGGGAAGTTGCGGCAGCGCGTGCGCAGCGCGTCACCGGACGGGCTCATGGAGAGCACCACGTGCAGGTTGTCGCGGCAGCGTGCGATGAAAGCCGTCCACTTGTTGTCCTTCGACGGCGCCAGCCCCGCCGCCTCCACCTCGTCCGCGACACTCGCGTAGAGGGGCTCCTTCTCCTCCTCGGTGAAGAGGGCCGGCACCATGCCGGAGGCCAGCAGGTTGTTGATGTGCTCCAGGAAGCCCTCCTCCTTCACGTGGCCGTCCATGAAGAGGAAAATCATCTTCTCCTTCTGCACACCGACGCGCTGGTAGAGCTGCTTCAGGTCCTCGCGGAAGGCCTCCTCGCCGTAGTTGCGGGCCAGCACGATCTCAAAGACACCCATGCGGCAAATCGACGCGGCGAGCTTCGTGAGAGACTGCTTGCCGCTGCCACCCACGCCGATCAGCAGGCAGTGCCCGCGCGGCAGGGACAGGACACGCGTGATGCGCAGCAAGTGCTCGAGGGCCATGTCAAACATGACCAGGTCGATCTTCTTCAGCGGGGTGTTGATCTCGTCCATGATCGCCTCGACCAGCTGCCGCGGACGATCGTACGACGGGCCGAAGTCTTCGTAGATGTGCAACGGCTCGAAGGCGCTGTCGGGCTCGAAATCGCCGAAGTCGCCCAGCATGAGCGGGTCCGCCAGCACGGCGGCTTGGTCGCCTGGGAAGTTCTGACTCACCTCCTTCTCGATGAGGCCGCACACAAACGCCTTGTCGTCCTCGTCGGCCATGCGGTCCACCAGCACCCGCATCACCTCGTTGCGCCACAGACGCACCGCCGCACCAGGCGTAGGGAATTTCAGCGGCGTGGCCCGGCAGAGGCCCTCGTAGACGCGCGAGAGGTCGCGCAAGTTGAAGATGTAGTGGAACTTGGCCGGGGTAGCCGGGAGGGCGGTGACGAGGCTCTGGTACAGCTGCAGCGTCATGGACGTGATCGTCGTCGCGAAGTCGCTGCCGACCGGCATGTTCTTGTAGGCGTCCGCCAGGATCTGCTGGTAGATGGTGTGGATGGACTCGTCCTCGGGGAAGAGAACGTTGAAGACGGTGAAGAGGGAGACGAAGCGGGGGTCGAGTGCGTTGCGGCCGCCGCCTGGTGGGGCCATGGCGGTCACGAACTGCGTGTCCCGCACGTTCTTGAAGAGCAAGTCCTTGCGGTCGTACCACGAGCTGTGCTCGATGAGCAGCTTCATAAACGCGATGGGCTGCTGGGTGCCGTAGAGGTCCACCTTCGGCATGTTGATGTCGTCCACAAACACAATCAGCCGCTTCTTCGCAGGGGGGCCGAGGACGGTGTTCGTGCGCTTCTCGATGTTGTCCTCCATCGTGCGCTGCGCATCCAGCGAGGTGGTGCGGGAGCTGAAGTTCATCTCGAGCAGCATCGCCTCCAGCTGCACATCCTCGTCCGCGTCAGCGCCGCCACTGCTGTTGTCGGTGGCGTCGCCGTGCACGGAGTTCCACTTCAGTTGCTGCAGGTAGGACTGGATGGTCACCGTTTTCGCCGTGCCGCTCTCGCCGACAAACATGACCGGGGTGCGGTTCAGCACGATTTTGTTGAGCAGCCACATGTTGCGCTCCGTGTCCACCGTGGAGACGAGGAGGGAGCTGAAGGGCTGGCCCGGCGTGCGGGCAAACGGCTTCACCAGCACGTTCCACGGCTTCCACCGGCTGTCCTGCAGGTCAAAGTAGTAGTCGTACAACGTGCGGCGCTCAGGCAACGAGCCGGAGCCGACGAAGCGGGTGAGGAAGTTGTCGCCGACGTCCTGCAGCGACCACCCGCTGAGCCGCTTTAGCAGACCGTCAAAGCGGACGCGGTCGGCCGCGGTGCTGATGAGGGCACCGAAGCTCCAGACGCAGGCGAAGATGAAGATGGCCTGCAGCGTGCGGGGCTCGAGCGAGGACTCGGTCGGCGAGACGGTGTGCAGCATCGTTGTCAGCTGCTTCACCATGTTCAGCGCGTTGGTCGGGATCGCCAGCCGCGGCGGCGTCGACAGCGTCGCCTCCTTCGTCGTGCCGTCGAGAATAAACGCGATGAGGGCCGGCACGAACTGCTCCACGAGCTCCTCCAGCGTCTCCTGCTCATCACGCGGCCGCGACAGCTTCCACGCGTGCATGAAGGGCCGCCATCCGAGGTTGATCGGGTCGAGGAAGACCATGCCGACACGCGACACCGTCGCAGGGGAGGCGTACTGCAGATCGCCGACCTCGAACAACAGCGAGCACTGCGGGTGCAGGCGAATGCGCTCGCCATTCGGCAGCGTCAGCAGCTTGTTGTCGTCCATGACGGAGTTCATGTCCTCCACCCACTTCGCATCCACGTCGCCGTCGAAGATGACGTAGCGCCGCTCCCGCTCCGTTCCTTCCGTCGGACGGTTGATGTTGCGAAAGATGTTCGAGAAGATGCCGTCCGTCCAGTTGCGCGTCATCGGGTCCATCATGCCGTACAGCGCCGACGTCGGCTGCGCCTTTGGGTTGATCACGTACGACTTCGTCGCGAGGCCAAGCTCCGTCTGCGCCTTGCACAGCGTTTCGATCACGGTCGACTTGCCGCCGCCGGTCGGGCCCACCACCATCGACGTGTGGCGTGTCTGCATCGTCTCGTAGAGCTGCACCACCTTGTCGATCTGCTTCGAGTTGATCTGGAAGCCGCGCTCCTTCAGCACGTTCGTGCTGGCCTTGGCAAGGTTCTCCTGCGGCACGCGGGTCGGGTCGAGGCCAGGGAAGAGGTCGCCCATCAACCCTTTGAAGAGCGGCTCGTCTTGCGCGATGAACTTCGGCGCGTTCATGTCACGCAGCGCGCGCATCAGCACCGACTCCTCCGACAGGTCCGGCGAGCCGCGCTTCAGCTGACCGGCCATCACCAGCACCGCCTTGAGCGCGCGCAGGCCCCAGTCGTAGTGGTGCTGCTTCGACAACTGGCCCCTGGCGAGGGAGTACAGCGTCACCATCTTGCGCGCCAGCTCGCGCGCCGTCGTGAAACCCTCCGAGAAGAGCATGTTCTCCGCGATGAGCTCCATGTCCGGCACCACCATCACCACCGGGCGGAAGAGGGCCTTGAGGTTGTCGGGCAGCTCCACGCGGCCAGCGTAGCCGGGGTTCATCGTGATGAAGGTGCCCACCGTCGGCACGAGCTTGATGACGCTGTCGCCGAAGAGGAACTCCTTGTCGCCGGCCCGCAGCGCGGCTTGGATGGAGCGCAGCTGCTCCGACACCACAGACAGCACCGGCAGCTCAATGCGGTTGAACTCGTCAAAGCAGCCCCACGAGCCGGCCTGCGAGAGGCCGGAGAAGATGGCCCCCATCGCCTTGTAGTCGAGGCCCTCGCCGCAGTTGAAGACGACGCACTGGATGGCCATCGCCTTGGCCAGGTCCTTCACCGACTCCGTCTTGCCGGTGCCGGCCGGGCCGCCTGGCGCGCCGCCAAGGCAGAAGGTCAGCGCCTGCGTGAGCGTCATGAAGCAGCGGTCCGTCAGCGGCGTGATGACGAGGCGGCCGTTGAGGCCCATGTACTCGAAGCCGTAGCGGAAGCGGCCGGTGCACTGCGCGATCGTGCACGTGTCCACCGCCTTCTCCCAGTAGAAGCGCAGCTGCGACTCCCAGTCGAACTCGCGTGCGTCGGTGACGGAGTCGCGGACGAAGCGGTCGACGATGTCGCGGCCGTGCACGTCGACGATGATGAGCGTGTTGATCTTCTTGCGGTACAGCTTCTCCATGTCCTTGTCCATCTCCGCCACCAGGTCAATGAGCTGGCGGCTCAGCGAGCCAGACAGCTCCTTTACGGCGCCGCGCTTGCCCTTCTTCACCTGCTCGAAGGCGTGCTCCACCTCGTAGGTCCAGAAGATCTTCGCGCCGGTCAGCGTCACCATCCCGTGGTACTGCTTCACCCATTCCAGCCGCGGCATCTTCGGGTAGTGGAAGACGCCAGCCTTGAGGATGTCGTGCAGCGTCTGCTTCGACTCGTCCAGCACCGCCTGCAGCCACTCCTCCACCGGCCGGCCCTCCGTCTTCACCGGCGTGCCAAAGTCCAGCCGCTCGCCCTCCTGCGACTCCACGCCGCAGATCGTCTCGTCCCGCTCGCTCTTGAAGATGAGCCGCGCGCAGTTGTCGAACATCTTCAGCATGTGGTCCTGCACCGCCTTGGCGCTGCTCGTGGCGAGGATGGAGAGCAGCTCGTCGTCGGAGATGAAGTAGAAGCGCGGGAAGAGGCGGCGCTTTGTCTCGAGGTAGTTGGACAGGTCCTTCTGGCACTCCTCCAGCTTCTCTTCGAGGTAGCGCAGCTCCTCCAGGCGACCCGTCACGTTGCAGCACTGACTCACGTTCGGCGCGGCACTGGTGTCGTTCATGATGCGCACGAACTTCTTGTCAAGGTCGTTGAACTTGGCCGCCTCCTTGGGCAGCTGCTGCACAATGTCCTCGTTGCCCTTGAAGATGGACTCCAGGTACTGCCACTTCTGCTGCACCGTCACCCACACCGAGAGGACGTCGCTCATCACCGACAGCTTGCGCTCCCACGACTTGACCTCGTCAATGAAGGGCTGGGCCCACTTCACGTTCGCAATGGACTGCACCTTGAGCGTGTTGTCGTCCACCGCCTCCTGGATCTCGCTCGTGTCGGTCAGCACGTCGCAACGCGGGGTGCCCTTGCGCGGCGCGTACGGCACCGGGGAGAAGGTCTTCTCGGCCCAGTACTGCTTGATGGCGCGGATCTCCTGCTCAATGCCCTGCTCGCGCGCGGCGGCCAGCACGACCCGGTCCACCTCCTCGCTGTAGCGGAACAGCTCCATCGCGATGAGCTCGTCGAGGTTGATCTGCTCGTAGTTGAAGTCCTTCGCGGTGACCCGCATCAGCTCCGTCCAGTGCCGCGCCTTCAGCGCCGGGCTCTTGAGCTTCGCCAGCAGCGGCAGTGAACTCTGGAAGTTGACGATGAGCTGCTGCACCGCCGGGAAGGGCTCCACGCTGCCGTAGTGTTTGCTGAGGACGCGCGCCTGCTTCGCCCGCTCCTCGGTCGTCGCCTCCAGATCCGGCAGCAGGAGGTCCTTCCAGCTGCTGCGGTTCCACCGGCGCAAATCGCTCATCCACTGCTCGTAGAGGTCGTAGACGGTCTCGATCTTGGCCAACTCCTCGTTCAGCTGCTGCAGCGAGGTGTGGCTCGTCAGCGGGAGGTCGAAGAGCTTCTCCGCCTTGGTGAGCTGGTCGCGCCGCACCTGCAGCTCCGTCAGCCGTTGCCGCCACTGCTTCTTCAACTCGTTGCCCTCCGCAAGGTCGACGCCGGCGCGGCCCGGGCCGCTGCGGCGGAACTCCTCCAGCACCTTCGCCCCTTCCTTCAAGAACTTCTCCACCTCCTGCACCGTCAGCTCGCGGAACTGCACCTTGCGCGGCTCCAGCGCGACGCCCGTCTGGTGCACGCGCGCCAGCGTGCAGGACCACATATCCTGCAGGCTCATCGCCAGCCTTCACCTCCGTCGGGGTCGAGGGCGACGCCAAAGTGCTGGAGAGAACTATA
>AUXI01000209.1:0-32818 GCA_000482105.1 Crithidia acanthocephali | reverse complement strand
CCCGTTTCTCTTCGAAACCTCTTTTCCCTTGCAAAAGTGTTTCTTTTTCTAAACCTCTGTTTGTACTGTTTACAAACGTATTCACTTCTGTTTCTTATCTTTTTTTTTTTTTTTTTGAGTGACGGGTCCTAGATGTTTACACGCACATCAGCGCACTTACATGGAAACGCCAGCGAGAAGAAAAAGCTCGTTTTCTTCTTCTCCAGTAGAAGACGGCTATAAAAGCTGCCTGTGCGCCATTTGTTCCGCAAAAAACTAGTGCAGAAATGAAGGTGCAATTCGCGACGCACCCCGATCTTTCTTTTTTCTGTTGTTGTTATTCTCAGTAATTGTTTTTTTTTTCTTCTTTTTTCTTCTTTTTTCTTCTTGTTTTCTCAGCCGAAGGCTTCCGCGCAGTTGATTTAGGCACAACTGTGAGTGCGCGCAAACACTCGCGGTGCACACCTGCACGATTTGAGATGGCTACACCCGCTCCTTAGAACAAGCTAAGATACTTCCCCCAAAAAATGAAGATAATAAACCAAGATATAATACTATAGTAGTGCTTTCTCTTTTTTTTTTCATTTCTCTACCTTTGTCCCTTGTTTTGTAACGATTAGTTTCTGAAAGAAAAAAAGATGTAGAGGAGGCGAAGGTTCGATAGGAAAGAGAGGACGAGAGGAGTCAACAGTGTATGCGACCACGTGGCAGTTGCAGCTTCCTCAACCCACGCAAAACGAGCTGTAGAGACTGCTCTCTTGTTGCACTTTATTTTTTTTTTGTTTGTTTGCTTATTTGTGTGCTTTGTCACTGCTCCCGCTTTCAACTGCGTTTACAATAAATAGTTGACGAGTTGGAAATCCAAGGCAGCATAAACGAAGTGCAATCGAATGAGCAAGCAGTGCATGCCTTAGCAGACACCTATCTATATTTCGTGTGACAACAAAGAGGGTAGTGTAAATTAGCGTAAGAACACGGTTTGGGGGGTGCTCAACTGCGTTCTGGTTCTTCGCTGGGTGTTTTCTCTTTGCGTTTTTTTTCTTTCGCCTCGATTACACCTCCTTCATCATTTTTCTCGTTCTCTTCTTCTGGTCTTCTGTTTTTTTATTTCCCCTTTTAGGTGTTAACTGTTTGTTTTGTTTGTTCTCTCTACTCGTTACGTAGAAATACATGAAAAAAGGGGTGATGAAAACGTGCTCTCTGCTGACGGTGCTGAAGAGCTGATGCATGAGAGGATGAAACCACCAGGGGGGGGGGACTACGCTGTTCGTCGTGCCGCGTTTGTTCTGCGTGTGCGTGACACCTTCTCATGTTGGTGAGGTCCGTGTGTTTGCGGCGCTGTAGATGCGCAGCGCTTGGTAAAGGACATCGTGGAAAGAGAACAGCTCTCCTTTCTGACCTCCTTCGCTGGTGCCAGCGATTAGAGGTGTGGGTTTGTGGTGAGGCATTTGCCTCACTCTCCATGTTCGGCACACACAAAAAAAGTTGGGGAAACTGCCACCTCGCATGGCGGTTGTTGACGGTCTCATCGTACTACCTTCGTCACGACTTTCAATGTCAAGCCTTTTCTTTCTTCTCCTTCTCACCTTCTTCTTCCGAGCTTTCCGTAAACAAACGAAGTGCTCACCACAGCAAAGTAGCCGTAAAACACACACACACACACAGATTTAAAAGTGACATTGTGCGCGCGCGTGTGTACGTGTGAGACATTGCTGCTCTCCCATACCTTGTGCAACGTACCTCCGATTAAAGAGAAGAAGACATCTTCACGGGAGAAATCCGCTTGTCATGACGTCCATCGCCACTCTGCGAGCCACCAACTGCTCTCGCCTCTGCTACATTGCAGAGCGGAGGGTGGCAGCATGCGGGACCAAGACGGCGTATGTCTTTCAGTACAATGGGGACCAGGTCGAGGAGGCTTCCTGCACGGCGCCCCGCGAGGCCGAGGCCTTCGCGCCGTGGCTGCCACCCGGCGCACCCATCACCGCCACCCGCGCCGTGTACAGCGTCCGCAAAGATGGCGGGTCTGCGGTGCTGGTGCAGTCGACCGACGGCGCAGCAGCTGCCGCGGTGGAGGTCATTCCTGCGATCCCAGAGAAGGTGGTGGAGGTGCGCATCTTCTACCAGTCGATCCTCACCCTGCAGACGGCCAGCACCGTGTACGTGTACTTCCTCGATCCGTCGACCTCGGCGGCGACGCAGATGGGCACTGTGCAGCTCCCGGCGTGGTCGGACAGCCGCGAGGCGCGGGTGGAGGTGACGTCGTCGGAGTGCTGGGCCGCCGCGGCGGAGAGGACCATCTGCGTTCTGTGCGTCTCGTCGGAGCGGCTCTATGCGGCACTCGTCGTGTGTGCGTCGACGTCGTCGGCCGTCGTGGTGCGGCGGACGGCGGACGACGGTGTGCCGCTGCCGGTGTCACCGTCAACGGTGCTCGGCTGGACGCTGCGCTGGGCACGGCAGGAGCTCGTGTTGCTCCTGCAGTCGAGTAGCGGGGCAGCGGCGGAGCGGAAGGCGTCGCACAAGGCGTTGGTGTCGTTGTCTCTGCAGGCCTCCGGTAGCACCGCGACGCACCCGCAGCTGGGGCAGTGGACGGCGCCGGAGCGCGTCGCTGCCTCGCTCCGCGGCGCCGCTGGTGTTGCGCTTCAAACCGCGACGGACATCTGCAGCGACGGCGATGGCACCCACGTGTGGCTGTGCGACACCGTCACCGGCCCTGCGGTGGTGTTGCGGGAAGTCGCCACACCGGACCAGGCGGAGGTGGTGCTGACGGGCACCAACGCGAATGCGCGGCTGACGGTGGCACGTGGGGTGCCGGGGATGTTTGTGCTCGCCGGCCGCAGTCTGTTTGTGGTGCGGGGCACCGGCAGTAACACGAGTGTGGATGAGTCGGCGGTGGCCGGCACAGCGGGTGCGGGGAAGGAGGTGGCGGAGGAGGCCACGATGAGTGACTGGCTGGAGAAGCAGCGCGCTGAGCCGGCGAAGGCGTCCCCGAAAAAGGTCGTCGAGCCGGAGGCGGAGGCGGAACCCGAGCAGCCGGCAGTTACCCCCGTCACCGTCCCCTCTGCTGTTGCGTACTCTCCGAAGGCGATCGTGGCGCAGTCCAAGCCGCAGAACCTGGCCTCTACCTCCGTCCTCACCTCGAGCAGCAACCAGATTAAAGAGAGGTTGTTGCAGTACGTGTTTGGTGCCGCCGCGAACGTCTCTTTCGTCATCCGCGATGCCGTCTACGTCCACGAAACTGCGTCCGCGTCTGCCGTGCAGAATGGCAACGCCACGCACGCCGTCGTCGCCGTCCCACGCCACGAGGTGTTAGACGCTATTGCGGAGAAGTTTCGCGACGACGCCGCGCAGCACGCGCTGGCCTCGCTGCGCTACGCCGCCGTCGCGCAGTCCCTCCACCCGTACACCGTTCTGCAGCTGCTGAACGTGCGCCGGTTTGCGCCGCCGTCCAGCGCGGCGGAGGGCAACTGCGGACTGCTGCTGGCGTTGGCCACCGTTCTTGGTGAAAAGTCCACGCTCGAGCACGGTGGACTGCAGCGCCTGCCGAACTTTGCCGCCGTGTCCGCCGCCTTCTTTCGCACCCCAGGCGGCGCGTTTAGAGACGACGTGGAGAAGAAGCGCTACACGGCCGACCTTTGCGCCGCTGCAATGGCGGCCCTCGCCAACGGCGGCCTCAGCGCTACGCGGCTGCTGTTCGCCGTGGCGGACCGTGCTGTCTCGGTGCTGTACGGCGGCCGCATCGACAGCGCGACGACTCCGGCGACGACGACGGCGTCGTCATCGGCTGCGGAGGTGCAGGCGTGTGAGGCGACCATCGCGGAGGCCGTCAGCCTCATGCGCTCCTACGTGGAGTGGTCGCTGACGGCGTCCTCGTCGCTCGGCCTCATGTCGGCGCATGTTGGGGCCCCGCAGACGCTGACGAAGGAGGCGGCGCTGCGGGACGGCAGAGCGCACCCGATTGACACTTCGCGGCAGGTGGAGATCCGCCCACTGCGCGTCACCCGGCTGCCGAAAAAGACACTGTAAAACCCAGCGCGCGGAGAAGAACGGCTGCAGTGTGTGTTGCGTAGTGGATCATGGCAGGTGTGATAGTTGTTGGTGTTGTTGTTGGAACTCGTTTCTGATCGTGGGGCTTTTTGTGTGCAGCAGAACTCGTTGACGCACGCTTAACCGTAACCGATAATCGTCTAAGTTTCTTTGTCTCCTGATCTCGTTTTAAGACAGTTTAACTGATTAAAAACAAACAAACGAGAAGGTCAAATTGCGACAGCAATAGAGTTACTTTTGGGCCTCTTTTAGCAGTGAAAACCTTCGCATTCTTGAGGTGACGAGAGGCCTCTAGAGGTTTGACATTCAGGTGAAGCGCAATGCACAGAGTGCAAACCAGCTTTTTCCGCTGCTCTGACCCATTCTATATATATATTTTTCTGCGTGCTCTTCCACCAGAAGGCTTCCGCGTTTTCTTGCTCTCACTGCAGTGCGTCCGTTTTTTTTTTGTTGTGTGTGTGTGTGTTTGTGAAACTGCGTCGTTGCAGTTTTCGGCTTTCCATGTCACTCTTTGTCGCGTCTCTCCTTCTCTCCCTCCCCCTTGCTCTGTGAAATCGTATCCGCGTTCTTCTATCCTCCATCACGCTGGGGATGAGCGCAGCTGTGTTGTTTTCAAAACTGCATAGTTTGGTTGCTCGTGCACGCTGACACAGGTGCGCGCTATTTCTCGTGTGAAGCTCGTCATCTTTCCGGCGTGTCTATCTTTGAATTGGCACCAACACATACTCGCCATCGGCACTTGTATATATACTCTCTTCCCATCTCTCTTTTACTTCAATCTCTGCGTGTGTGTGTGTGTGTGTGTTTGTTGATAGATGCCAGCCCCGCTCGCGCGCACCGCCCCAGCGCGGGGGAGCAAGACCTCCACGGCGCAGAAAGCCACCCTCAGCAAGCGTTCCACCGCCGGCTTCGCCACCACGGCTACTGCCGCTGCTTCAATCACGCGATCCAACGCCGCTGCCGCTTCCACCGTGTCGTCCAAGGTGGAAGTCACCCCCTCCCTCGTCGAGTTCATCAACTACGACGTCGACACGAGTTACGTCATGCCGCTTGAAGTGCGCAACCGCAGCGAGGAAATCCTGACCTTTCGCTTTGTGGCCCCGGCGCGGCACGCGAGCATCTTTCGCCTTCTCAACCCCGCCTCCGTCCGCGTCGCGCCGGGGCTGGCGCACACACTCGAGGTGGAGTTCAGCACCCACCAGGCCGAGGATTACGAGGACGTCTTGGCGGTGCTCAGCAGCGACGGCGGTCGCCTTGAGATCCCGCTGAGCGCCTGCCGCGTCCCGCAGCTCGAGTTCCCGCCGCGCATCGACTTTGGCAAGGTGGAGCAGCAGCACGCGACGCAGACGCGCGCGCTGACGTTGGTGAACCGCGGTCGCAAGGACGCTGCAGTGCAGTTCGCCGTGGTGCCGGGGACGAATGAGGTGCGCAGTCCACCGCGCGGCATCGCGATCAGCAGCGCCGCCACGGTGGCCGTCGCGCAGAGTCGCACGTCAGTGAACGTGGAGCTGAACGCGGTGCCGCCCGGGAGCTACCTGTGGAAGGTGGCGGTGGAGGTGGATGGGCGGCGGCTGCCGGCGCTGCTCGACGTGACCGCCGAGGTCCTCGACTGCCGCAGCCGCCTCGTCGACCCGCGCACGCAGGAGGAGATCGTGTCGCTCGAGTTCGCCGAGACCTACGCCGGCAACACAAGACGCATCAGCTGGAGGTGGTGAACGGCGGGTCGCAGGCGATCAGCTTCGCCATTCAGAACGCCCACACCCTCTCCGACGACGGCGCGGCGCCGTTCCACTTTACCCCGAGTGAAGGCCGACTGCCCCCGCAAGGGAGACAGCTGGTGAAGGCGCAGTTCTGCCCTGCGCTGCAGCCGCGGCGCACCGGGTGGAGCAACACCGCCACAGGAGCCACCGCAGCGACGGCAGCCACGGCAGCTGGCAAGACCACACTGGCCGGCACGAGTCGCAGCAGCGGTGCCGCGGGGGCAAGTGGAGGTGCCGCGGCATCGCCCACGGCTGTTGCGGCGGCGGTCAGCGGGTCTGACGGCAGTGCCGCCGAGCAGCGCCGCTACGAGGCGCTCTTCTCCCTTCTCTTCGTCGAGACGGAGCAGACGCAGAGCTTCCGCCTCGTTGGCACGTCCTGTGAGACCCACGTGCAGCTCTCCACCTCTGCGATCGACTTCGGGCCGTGTCTGATGAGGGCGTCGAAGCAGGCCTCCCTCGTCATCACGAACGCCGTGGCGCACCTGCCCATGCGCTTTGAGCTGCGGCCACCCTCGCACTTCACCGTCACGCCGGCTCGCGGCGTCGTGCCGGCCAGCGGCGCGCTGGAGGTGAAGGTCGATTTCCACCCCCGCCGGTTGGGTCCGTACGACGAGGCCCTTACGCTGAAGGCAAACGACACCGTCACGCGTGTCGTCAGCCTGCGCGGCACCTCGCTGCATCGGCTGCCGAGCGAGTCGGGAATCGCCGCCGCGACGGCGCGACAGGCCCGCCACGAGCGAGCGCTGGACGAGGCGGCAGCTGCGGTGATGCCCGCAGCGGTGGATCTCGGCATGATACCCGGCGAGGGCCTCCGCCCCCCACAGCTGCCGCGGCAGGTGCCGCCGGCGGTGCTGCGCGGCGACGGCGATGGCGGCAGTGGCAGCGGCAGTGGGTCTGCAGCCGGCACAGGTGCCCGGTCGGCCCGCCAGCACGTGGCCCCGCCCGTCTTCGGTGCGCGTGCGTTGGTGAAGCGGCGCTTCCACACCACCCCGGCCACCGCCCACGAGCGGCACGACTGCAAACGCGAGCTGACCCCGATGGAGGTGCTGAACGTGGTGCTGCCGCTGAAGGCGCTCGACTTCGGCCGCGTCACCGTCCACGCTGACGTCGTGGCGTCCCTCTTCGTCTTCAACGGGACGGCCGCCGCGATTCTCGCGGCCGTGCCGACGGACGCCGACGGCCTCGTGAGCGTCGACCCGCCGAGTCAGGTGGTGCCGGCGCAGCGCATGGCGCAGTTCGACGTGCACCTCTGCTCCCACACGGTGCAGAGCTTCCAGCAGGTGATGCGGGTGGCGGTGAACCAGCAGCACTTCATGCGCTTCAACGTGCAGGCGGAGGTGGTGCCGGTGGAGGTGACGCTCTCGCAGAAGGAGGTGCGCATGTCGCTGCTGGGCCAGGCGGAGGACCCGGTGTGCACCGCGCAGGTGACGATCGGCAACAGCGGCAACTGCGCCGCCGCGTACCGCTGGCAGCTGCCGCCGTCGTGCGAGTTTGACGTGGAGCCGCGCACCGGCGTGCTGGAGGCGGGCGAGCAGCGTAGCGTCCTCCTCCGCTTCAGCCCCGCTGTCGGCACGTCGCAGGCGTCCTGCGAGGCCCGCCTGGAGGTGGAGGGGGCGGTGGGGGACAAGGTGCTTGCGTTGGTGGGGACGGTCGCATCAACCAAGTGCGTCTGGGGCCCCGCTGCGCAGATGACGGTTCAGGAGTCCGCCGTGGGGCCGGCGTCGTCGAAGGAGACGGCGGCCATCGCCGGTGTGCTGGCGCTCGGCCGCATCGCGGCAGGTGTGCCGACGGTCGGGACGCTGGTGCTGGTGAACAAGGGAAAGACGAATGCGTACTTCAGCGTGCGGCAGCTGCCGTCGTGGATGACGGTGACCCCCGTGCAGGGTCGCGTGTGCAGCGGCGAAGCGGAGGAGTTGACGGTGCGGGTGCGCCACGCCGTCGCCGGTGTGGTGGACCACCTCGTCGAGTGCGTGGTAGTTGGCATGCGCCGGCCTCTCACCGTTCGCGTGGAAGCCACAGTGGTGGCGCCGCCGCTGATCGTCATGGCGGGGGAGAAGGAGCAGAGCGAGGTGCTGCTGCGCTTTGGCGACGTCTACGTTGGCTGCCCGCAGTCCCGCTCGGTGGTGCTGCGCAACACGGTGGATGTGGCGGCGGCGGTCTGCGTGAACTTGGAGGCCTGCGGGCACTACACGCTCGACTCGCCGGTACTGGAGCTGGGGGACGGGGAGGGCTTTGTGGCCGCCTCCGAGGGGAGTGTTGCCGTCGGCGCTGTCGAGGCTCGCCGGTCCAAAGCCCTCTCCCGCGCACCGTCCATGCGCTCCATCTCGGTCGGCGACGCCGCCTCCTCCTCTGCCGTCGTGGGTGGTGCCGGTCTCCTCCCCGGCTCTGGTGCCGCGGCAGCTGGGCTGCGCTCGAGCATTGTCGTGGTGCCCCCACACGCCGACTACGCGCTCTACCTCTCCTACAATCCCGTGGCACCGTCCGCCACTGGCCGGTGTGCGGTGCGATGGCACCAAATCGGCGCGGACGACCTGCACCCGCTGCCGCCCTTCATGCTCGAGGCCGCCGCGCACCACCCACCCGTCACCCTCAGCGCGGCGGCGGTGTCGTTTGCGTCTGTCGTCGTGGGACAGCGGCCGCCGTCGCGGGTGATCTACGTGCGCCGTGGCAAGGCGGCGAGCAGCCCCGCCTCCGGCGGGGAGGCGATCGTCGTCGACAGTGCTGCTAACCGCAGCCGCAAGATAAACGGCAGCAGCAGCAGCATCTCCGCCGCCACTGTTGGCCGAGAGGCGTCGCTGTCGAGGCGGCTTCCGGTGTCGTGGCGACTGGAGCGGAAAGATGACGTGCAGAACATCCTCGTTGAGCCCAGCCGCGGTGTGCTGAGCTCAACTGACGACGAGCAGGCGGTGACGCTGACGTTCCTCTCGACCTGCGCCGGCGAGCTGCACACCCTCCTCGAGCTGAAGGTGGACAGCGGCAGCAGCAGCCACGATAGCGTTCCTACCACGGAGAGCGATCGTGCGGATGGGGCCGCGTGCGACGCACCGTGCAGCGTGTGCGACGTCACCGCCGCCGCCATCGACCCCCGCGTGCGCTGCAGCACCACCTCGCTCATGTTCCCCACCGTGCCACTCGGCGTCGCCGTGCAGGCCACCGTGCTGCTTTACAACGAGGGCTACGAGGCCGTGCACGTCGACTACCCGGGCAGCTGTGCCCCGCCGTTGGAGGTGACCTTCCCGGAGGGCCATGTCATGGGCCGTGCCCCACGCGACGTGCTGCCGGTCACCCTCACGTTCTGCAGCCCGGCTCCCATCACCGTGCGGTCGTCGATTCGCCTCCGCACCGACGCCGGCGGCGGCGTGGACATCGACATCTGCGGCAGCGCCGTCAACGCCATCACGTCGACGGAGGCCTTCGTGGCGTACGTGACGGCCACCCCGGCCATCACCGCAGCCCCCGACGCCCCCTACACGTGGGTGGACGACAGCACGTCAAGCCCGCTGGGAATGCCGACGGGTAGCGAGGGGCCGAACCACATTGTGTGTGCGCTGAGCCCCGCAGCGGAGCGCAGCAGCAGCAGCGCCGCCACGCGCGGCCGCACCCCGCACGACCTCGTGGACGTCGTGGAGGCGGAGGTGGACTGGGAGGCCGAGAAGGCGTGGCTGACGGCGTGGTGGAACGTGTACGTCTGCCACACCACCGTCAGTGACCTCGTCGAGGCGCTGCAGCAGTCTCGCGGGAGCCTCATGGCGGACATGATCGAGCAGTTCACGGGCAAGCGGCCGCGGCGGGCGGAGGTGGACGTGAGTGGCGGTGGTGGGGCTGCAGATACGACGGCGTCTGGCGCTCCGTTCGGCGCCGCCTCCACCGCGTCTGGCCGGCGCCGGACGGAGCGGGCGACGCGCGCTGCGGACACGGCGACGGCACCGCACAGCCTCGGCAACACCACCACCATCCTGGACCCGAGCAGCACCGGATCTGCCGCTGCATTGCAAGCCCCACTCCCGAAGGAGCTGCGCGCGCTCGATGCGCTGGTGGGGTACCTCCGCGGCTGTGGTGGCTGTCTGAGCGACATCGAACTGCCCTACCTCCTGCCCTTCGACGCCTACCTGGAGTACATGGTGGAGCACCACAGAGATGTCATCGAGCGTGAAGTGCAGCACCTCGAGGCCGCCATGGGCGGAGGTGTTGGCGGGGGTGCCGAGGAGACGGTGCTGGCGGCTGCCTTCCAGCAGCGTGCAGCCGCGTCGTGGCTGGTGCTGGTACGGGAGTGCCTGCGTCTCTTTTATGTGGCGCAGGTGCGAAGCAGCGCGAACAGCAGCGGTGGTGCGCAGGCGGTCAATGCCCCTCCGGCGCTGAAGGAGCGCTGGGCTGTGGCGCCGTTCCGCCGCACGCTGCCGCGCAGCAACATCTACAGCGAGGAGGAGTCGCTGCTGCTGCGGTGGGTGGAGGTGGCGATGCTGACGTTCGCCGCGACGGACAAGTCAGACCTGCGTGCGCGACTGGGTGTACCAGCCCCGCAGCGACTGGAGGACCTGCGCGATGCCCGGCGGCTTCTGGCAGTGGTGCTGCTCTACGTCCCCGCCTTGGCCCAACAGCTGCGAGAAGCCCTGCTGAACGTTGCGGCCACCAGCAGCAACACACTGGCGGCCATGGCTGCTGGGAATGCGGCCGGTGGTGCCGGCACCCTCGCAAACGGAGCAGCCAGCATGACGGCGACCACTGCCGGTGGCGTCGCTGCCGCTGCTGCCGGGGCGGCCGCGACAGACGAGGAGCCGCTTGCCACCGCGACGGTGCTGATCAGCGTGCTGAGCCTGCTGGGCGTGCCGGGGCTGCCGACGCCGTTCGCCTTCGTGTCCGCCACGCCGACGCAGCTCGTGCTGCTCCTCACCCACCTCTACCTCTACCTGCCGAAGTTCGCCACGAGCACGCCAGTGCGCTTCTCCGGTCGCGCACTGACGACCCTTTCGGAGACCGTCCGCGTCGACAACACCACCGCCGAGCAGCGGCACTACCGCGTGCTGCTGCCCGAGCACTCCGTTTTCCACACGACGGCCGAGGAGCTCGTGGTCGGCCCACGCAGCAGCGCCGCTCTCACCTTCACCGTCGTGCCACGCACGCAGCGGCCCTTCGACGGGCAGTGTGTCTTGGTCGACTGCTCGGCGCAAGTCGCCCCGGCGGATCGCACGCCTTTTGTCTTCACCCTCACCGCCGCCCCCACCGCGGAGCCGCTGCGCACAATTCAGGTGCAGACGCCTCTCTACGAGCCGCTGCAGTCGGAGCTGCAGGTGGAGAACCCGTTCCCGGTGAACTGCGTCGTCAGTCTTCGGGTGTCGCAGACGCGACTGCCCACCGCCGTGTCGTCCTCCACCGACCCGGCGAAGGTCGCCGCAATGCCGTGGCTTGACGAGGAGCAGCCGTCGCACTGGCGCGCTGCGCACGAGACACCATTTATGGTGACGACCGACGTGCTGTCCCTGCGCCGTGGTGAGACGACGCGACTGCCTTTCGCCTTCGTGCCGCTGTCACGTGGCACCTACCGGCTGCTTCTCACCTTCCATGAGGAGACGGAGGGCGAGTTCACCTACGCGGTGGAGGCGCAGTGCGGGTGGCCGAAGCCGATTGAGGCGGGCCTGGAGCTGCGGGTGGAGCAAGGGGAGCAGTGCGCCTCTGCCGTGGCGATCAAGAACGCAAACCCGGCACTCGAGCGCTGCGTAAAGCTGTACGAGGACCGTGCCCACCGCACGCAGCGCACCGACCCAGCCCACCTCCTGAGCGGCGCCACCTACACCGTGCACTTTGTCAACGAGCAGATGGAGGGGCCGAACCCGTTCTTCACGCCTGGCAGTGCGGCCTACGTGTCGCCGTCGAGCGCGACCGTCGCCGGCACGCTGCCCTTCACATTCACCCCACAAGGCGTCGGCCTCTATCGCACTTTCCTGCTCCTCACCTCGCCAGCTGACGTGCGAGTCCTGCGCCTGGTGGGCGAGTGCGTGCCGAAGGGCGACTGCCGCGAGCTGCAGTTTGCCTGTCCGGCCCGTCAGTCCATCGCGCAGCAAATCACGCTGACGAACCCCACCGACAGCGACTGGCTCTTCACCGCAACGCTGGAGGGCTCTGGGCACTTCAGCGGTCCCCATGACGTCCGCGTCCCAGCGGGGCGGTCGAAAGACTACACCGTCAAGTACGCGCCAACCTGGATCACCAGCGCGGCGGACGGCGAGACTGCCTCGCTCCTCCTGCTGAACAGCACCACCGGCCAGAAGCACACCTACACGCTGCAGGGCAAGGCGGATGCACCGCTGTCGGAGGGCATCATCACGGTGGACTGCCGCGCGCGGGAGCAGGAGGTGGTGGAGCTGATGGTGCCGAACATCGTCAGCCAGGACGCGACCTACTTTGTGAAGGTCGACCTCGCGTACGGCGAGGGGGAGGCGCCGACGCTCGTCATCCCGCGTGCGTCGACGCGGCGCTACACCCTGCAGGTCCGCCCCACCGTCGGCGGCGACTACACCGGCCGCGTCACCTTCACCGCACCGAACGGCCGCTACGTGTGGTACGCGGTGCAGCTGCACGTCGACCCGCCGGAGAAGGAAGGCACCGTGCAGCTGACGACGGACGTGCGGACGTCGATGGTGGCCGAGGTGACGGTGACGAACCCTCTTGACACGCCGCTCTTCTTCAAGGTGCAGCGCTACGGCGCCGGGCTCTACGGCGCCAACACGTTTCAACTGGGTCCAAAGGCGGCCGCCACATACGGCGTTCTCTTCGTGCCGACGCAGGCGGGCGAGTCGACCGGCCGCCTCTCCCTCGTCAGCGACGCCGTCGGCGAGTTCTGGTACGAGCTGCGCATGAAGGTGACGGAGGCGGAGCCGGAGCCGCTGCCCTTTGCCACGACGCCCCTCGGCCAGCGACACATTATGCAGGTCCACCTGCCAAACCGCACCGCCGCCAGCTGCGTGCTGACGGTGGAGTCGACGAACCCGGCCGCCTTCAACGTCGCGGCGGGGCGAGTGGTGCTGCCGCCGAATGCAGAGACCGTCGTCGACCTCGTCTTTGTGCCGAACACGGTGGACGTGCCGCAGACCGCCACCGTCACCCTCCGCCATCCGGAGCTCGGGTGCTGGCGCTACGCGTGCACCGGCACCGGGACAGCGCCGCTGCCCGCCGAGCCGCACCGCTGCAGCACCACCGTCGGCGCGACGGCGCTTGTGACGCTGCCCTTCGTGAACAGCCTCGGCCGGGAGACGGCGCTCGAGGTGCGGCTGAAGAACGCATCACCAGACTTCGCGCTGCGGACGGTGCCGACGGCACCAGTCGCTGCCGGGGCTGCCGCGCCGGTCAGCGTTGCCTTCACCCCGAATCTCGTGCAGCGCTACGACGCCGTGGTGGAGGTGCGGCCGGTGATCGGAAGGAGCGACCGTGCGTGCAACGTCGTCTGGACCTTTCCCATCGAGGGCTACTGCGAGTATCGGCAGTCGAAGCCAGCGCTGCGGCTGCGCTGCGCGGCACGGACGCCGTGGGAGGACAAGGTCTACCTGCACGCCCCCGGTCTTACGCCGGAGCTGGCGGCTGGCGTCACGGTGTCGTTTGAGGTGGACGCGAATCAGAGCTACCGCGACGCCGCCGCGGCGAGTGTGACGTGTGCGCTGACGATGCCGAGCCCCTACCCGGATGGCTTCGAGGTGCAACTGAAGTTTCTCCCGCTGCGGCCTTTCATTGGATCTGGCTGGGTGGTGGTGCAGGGCGTGGACGGCGGGGTGTGGCGGTACCGGGTGCAGTTCGAGGCCACCGCCGCCGCGCCGGATGACACCATCACTCTCTACGGCGAGTACAAGAAACGACGTCGGCCGCCTTCGACCTCTACAACGTCTTTCCCTACCGCTCGCCGTTCTTCGCCTACTTCACCGCGGAGAGCTCGAAGGATCTGAGCGTGACACCGACACACGGCGTGCTGCTGCCCTTTGTGCCGGGCCAGCGCGCCGCAGCGACGGCGACGAGCATGCAGCTCACGGTGAAGCCGTCCTCGCGCATTCCGCAGGTGGAGGGGACGCTGGTGGTTGACACCGATGACATGCAGTGGATCTTCCGCGTGGTGGCGAAGTTCGGCCACCAAGCTCGCGCGACCAACTAGTGTGCCTTTTTCTGTCTGCCGTTGTCAGTGTGCGCGGAGTTCTTGGATTGTCTTGGTGCTGGTCTTTTGGCTCCATTACCTTTGATGTACACTTTCCCTTTCACAGCCAGGTTTAATACATTATTGTTGCTTTTCTCTTTTCTCGACATTTTCATGTACACTGTTCAAGGTTTTTTTTTTTTCAGTTTTTGCGTTGTCCGCAAAACAAACACCGCAATGTTGATGTTTACTACTCTTCCCAAGCGTTGCCTTAAGTGGCTTTTTTTTTCTTCTCGTAACACTATGTACTGTGACTCAGCTGTAAATGCCCACCATGAAAAGGAGTTGACAGTGCAGCGTGCGGATTGAGCTTCACGACCCCCTGGTACATTGCCACGCTGCCCGTTAGCTTTCCCGTCAGTTCCATCGAAAGCCCTTTTTTGTTGTTGTTGCTGTTGTTGTTGTTGTTGTTGAAACCGCCAATACCGGCAATGTGCAACAGAGTGCCTCTGGTGCGTTCTATCATGCACCACTGACACAAATGCGTGCGTGCACTCTGCTTGCTCAGGAAAGGGGGGAAGGACGTGAGCACCTTACCCCGGAGTGGACGTGTGGGCCACTTCTCATTGCACACAACCCTCCACGTGGTGGCAACTCCATCTTACAATGCGTTTTCTTCCACGACTGTCTTCCTCTTCTCTTCGCTTTCACAGAAACCCTAAATCGCAACAATTTTACTTTTTTTGTGTGTGTGTGTTTGTACACAATCGCGGAAGCGAATCGACAGCGAGATACCCAGCAGCGAACGTACAACTCCCCTCCCTCCCGAACACCAAGAGAGGTTTTTCAGCCATGGCGTCCCGCTTCTCTCCGCAGCCGTACACGATGACCGCCAACGCGCCGGCCTGGAACCCGGAGAGCCGGCTGCCGTCCCTTAGCAAATCCCCGATGATCCGCGACGTCTGGGCAGACAACCTAGAGGAGGAGTTTGCCATGATCCGCTCCCTCATCAAGGACTACCCCTTTGTCTCCATGGACACCGAGTTCCCCGGCGTGGTAGCAAAGCCCGTGGGCAGCTTCAAGACGACGCACGAGTTCTACTACCAGACCCTGCGCTGTAACGTGAATTTGCTGAAGATCATTCAACTAGGCATCACCCTCCTCAACGAGCGCGGTGAGGTGCCGGAGCACTGCTCGACGTGGCAGTTTAACTTCCGCTTCAGCCTCAACGAGGATGTGTACGCGCAGGACAGCATCGAGCTGCTGCGCTTCGGCGGCATCAATTTCGACTACTTCAACGACTACGGCATTGAGGTGACGCACTTTGCCGAGCTGCTCATCTCGAGTGGGCTGGTGCTGAACCCGAACGTGCGCTGGCTCGCCTTCCACGCCGGTTACGACTTCGGCTACTTGACGAAGGTAGTGTGCAACAAGGATTTGCCGGAGAAGGAAGAGGAGTTTCTGCAGACCTTCCACGCACTCTTCCCTTGCATGTTCGACCTCAAGTACCTCCTGCGCTACACAGAGGTGTCGCACTCTTTTGGTTTAGACTTCTTAGCGGAGAGCCTGAAGCTGCGGCGCTTCGGCACGGCCCACCAGGCCGGCAGCGACTCCCTGTTGACGGGCCACTGCTACTTCAAGCTGCTGCGGGATAGCTTCAACAACACCGCCCCGGTTGGCAAGAACGGCGTGTTGTACGGGCTGAGTGAGGACGCGGCCTCGTCCGCCACGCCGAGCAGCGCGCAGGGTGTGACGCAGGTGAATAGCGGCTCGCACGGCTTCGCCAGCCCGATGGGCTACGGCGGTGTCAACTCCTCCTTCCCAACAGCGCCTCTGCCCCCGCACATTCGGCGATAGTGGACAAAAAAAAAAGCTGCGTGTGGCGAGGACAAAGGATAGTGTTAGTCTTTTGAACGAGTGTGTGTGTGTGTGTGTGTGAGGGCGAGTGAATGATTGCGTCGTTTATCTTCTCTCTTTTCTTCTCTTCTGTCTCGGATCGAATATTCGCTTTTCTTTCTTTCTTTCTTTGCTTTTGTACCCTCTCTGGCTTTCTCTAATGTATAAAAGAAAAAGAAGTACGCGTTCGCGCCAGGGAGCTGTGTACTTTTGCTCCTTTGGCTCGGCGTGTGGGTGCGCTTGTCTGTCCCTGCCTGATGCTCTCCGCTTGTGTTCAGCGGGGATTGGATAAAGCTTGTGTGTGTGTGTGTGTGTGTGTGTCTTTTGCGGTTTCTCTTCGCCTCCGCACACGCCTTCCTCGTTAACATTGTCATGGCTTCTCCTCTCTATTGCTTGTACAGCAACTAGATGCGTGTTAATTGTTTTTTTGCTGTTTTGTTTTGTTTGTTTGTTTCCGTGTTTTTTTCTTTTTGCCGTTTTATGCAACACGGTGAAGAGAAGGGAAGATGCAAGAAGAAGAGCATTTAAGTGTAACGTAAGTGGCTAACCTTAACGAAAGAAAAAAAAACGGTCAGCGGCAATGACAACTCTTCCTCATGTTTGACAAACAGTTTTTCTGTCTTCCGGCACTTTGGTGAGCGCGTAAGTTTGTGTACCTTTGCTTTCACTCCTTTTCCTCTGTCTGTTTCAAATGGATCTTTTTTCTCTATTTTGTCTTTTTGTCTTTTTTCGTCAGAACACTCTTTCCTTTCATTTTCGAGTTTTTTTTTACTATTCCTTCTTTTTTCCCTTTCAGTATTGGTCTTTTTTTCTTTGTCTTTCAGTCATAACACAGATCGCAGACGCATGCGAAAAACGGCACAAACGAGGCCAAAAAGATGCTTCTGGTGTCTCTGCACGGAGGGAGGTTAAAAAAAGAGGGACTGGTGCCACCAGAACAGCGCCTTTGGGAAGCGTGGCGTTTCTTCCCTTTGCTGCTTTCAAGTGGTGCGGCTGCGCCAAACACTCTCCTTCCCTGTCTTCTCCAAACCCTGCCGCGACACCCAACGCGCTCCGCATGCATCGCGTTGACTTGACTGTTTTCCTTACTTCCGTGTCCTCCGCCCTCCTTCCTCCCCATCTACCATCTTGCTGTGTATCACCACTCAAAACACTACGATGAACACTACACATGGGTTTTTGTTGTTGTTGTTGCTGCTGTTGCATTCAATTTCTTCGTATCTCTCCTTTCGCACAGCCCAAGTTTGTGCGTTCCTTCACATCTGCATTTCAAGTAAATGTCCTCCGACAACGCCCCTGTTGCGCCGGTGGAGACCAGCGACTTCTGGTCGAACCCGGTGGACCACTTCCGGCCGAACCTGAAGTTTCTCACCATGTACTGGGACCGCCAGTACGTGGTGGACAAGTGGCTGCACACGAAGGAGAGGTGGCTGAAGCCGTGGTATCTGCCGTGGTGGACCCCGATGTACCAGGTCATGACGTGGTGGGGCCAGCGCAACCGCAACCTCATGCTCGTGGAGAACCACCTGAACTACCGCCCGTACCCGTTCCGCCGCAACGATGAGGACCGCAACAACCCGTACTAAGCAGTGGAAAGAAACAAAAAAAAACACAGAAGTGGAAACGGCCGAAAACGACAGACGGGAAAGTAGCCGAAGGAAAGTCAAGAGAAGGAGAGAGAGAGAGAGAAAGAAAGAAAGAAGGAAGAGGGAAGGACAGAGATCCACCATCAGGCGTGCTCTCGTACTTTTCTGTTTGTTTTCTCCTTTCTCCTCGGCTGCTGATTCCGTCTGCCGTGCTCTCCGTCTCTCTCTCTCTCTCTCTCTCTCTCTTGTGTGAGCGCTACACCTCATTTTACATGTCCAAGACGTCCATGAACGCACAACGGAAGAGGAGCTCCTTTTTTCCCCCAAGTGTTTTGTACTCTTTTGTTTTTTCCACTTTCTCTTTTTGTCACAGCGTGCTCGTGCGTCGCACGTCTCTTTTAGTAGGTAAAGAACACCCCTGATGTGCTTTTATCGTTTATGATGGATACAAAGATCTGAAGCGGCTCACTGGCATGTTTCACGCGAGCATTCTCGTCAAGCTTGTTCTTTATAGGTAGTCAAATTATATCATTAAGAAATCACATGCAAAAGAGACAATAAGATGGAACCACGGTGGCGTTTTGCTGAGCAACTGGTGACTTGAAATAGTAATGTCAAGCATCTCCCCCTTCGAAAGAGCATGCTCGTTAGGCGTGCGAGACTCTCTCGATGAACGATACCGCACGTTTTTTCCCCATCTTCTCTAACCCAAGCTGTGTGCTTGCTGCATCACGTGTGTAGGAAACCTAACCTTTCACACAGTTTGGGTACTTATTTCACAACGGGATCAGAGGAGAAGAGCAGTATGCTTATCGGCTCTTTTTTAACTGGAAGTGAGCAATCTTCATTTTTTTCCTTCCGTGTGTGTGAAATTGAACAGCAGCCGCTTTTTTTTTTGTAAAATATCTTCTTCCGTCCTTCTTTCACTGCATACCTTTGCTGTCTCACTGCTCCTCCTTTTTTTTTTCTCTCTCCCTCTCTCTCGTTCTCTGAGAATACCGTACCAGGAAGCCAATTCAAAGTCTGGAAACAACAAGCAACCTAGCACCAATGGAACTTGCCGTATTGCCCTCTAGTGAGAGTGGCCTGCTTGACGTCCTCGTGGACCGCCTCACCACCGACCCCCACGCCGATCTCTCCGCGGTGCTGACAGGCATGGACGAGGCGCGGGCAGCGCACTCCACCGGCATCAAGAAGGAGCAGCGGCACACGGAGCAACAACAGCAGCGCGCAGCCGACTTGCGGAGGAGGTGGGCTGATGTGTCCAAGGAAACACCACAACTGTTGGATCGTAGCGGAAACAACAACAGCAACATCATCAACAATGTTGATGTGGCCGCACTGACCAAAGAAACAATCGCATTCTTGCAAGACAGCCACAGTGCTGCTGCAGACCACTCAAGCGGACGCAACGGGTGGCGTGCCAGAAGCGCCGTCACCACACCATCGCCTGCGGTTGTGCCGGGTCTCGTGACAAGCACGCTTAACCCGCTACTGACAAGCCTCTTCATGCTAGCGTCGGTGTCAGGTGCCACCACGGCCAACAAGAACAGCAGGACAGAGATTCCTGAAGATGGCTCGCTCGTGCTTCGCCGTGCCTACCTGTGTGTCCTGCCACACGCACTCCGCGCAGCCGTCGGCGAGCAGGCCGGGTTCGACCTCACCTCCTCCTGTGCGCAACGTGACAGTGCCGCAGTGGCGTGGTACTACCGCGCCGTCCACCAACCTGCCGTGCGTGAGCTCCTCGCCCCGTATCTGCACGACACCGCTGAGCCGCTGGAGAGGGAGCTGCGCTACCACTTTACCGCAGGCCGTGACACCGCGGCCCTGCACGAGCCGCAACACTTCTTCTCCTTTCTGGACGACTGCGTCGCGCGGCAGCGAGACACACACACGCGCCGCTGGGCGGCACTGTGCGCTGCCACGGCGTCGGTGTCCGCCGCCCCATCTTTCACGTCCACGCTGCAGCTGCTGGACCGCATCGGGCAACTCTCCCTCACTGCGGCGGCGGTGGTGACCTTTCAGCACTGCTACGGGTGGCAGCCGTCGTCCCCGCTGTGGCGCTGCGCCGACTACGTCGTGGTGGCCGTCAACGCCGTGCTGGACTTTGTGGCGCGGGTGGAGGGGCGCCTCTGCCGCGACGCCGTCGAGCTCCTGCTGGGCCACTTACTGGTGGAGAAGGTGATGCTCGCCTACGCCAAGGCGGGTGTGGTGATGGCGGACAAGGCGATGCAAGGCGGCACGGCGCGGCTGTGGCGGCGCTCCTTCTTGACCGACAACGCCCCGCTGCCGCGGTGTCCGCTGCACACGTGCAGCCTGCACCTTGTGCGTGCGCTAGAGGCGTTTCTGCGGCGTCTGCTCAACACGCTCCTCGTTGTCGATGCGACCCACGTAGGGCTGCTGTGGTCGAAGACGGTGGAGCCGGCGCTCTCGCACTTCTTGGAGGCGGTGGAGGCGCAGGCGGTGGCGGAGATCGACGCCGCACGGGAGAGCCTCGAGGGCGAGGAGTCAGCAGCAGCAGCAGCAACTGGAGGAGAGGACGGCGGAGCGATCGGCGCGTCGTGGCGCACCGCCTTGGCGCTGCAGTGGTGTGTGGCGAGTGTGCAGGTAGTGACGACGGCGGCCGAGGACTGGCTGGGCATGCTGCGTGAAAGTGCCGCCTCGTCCCTCCCTTCCACGGCAGCGATGGCAGCGAATGCAGACACGTTCTCTGTCGCTCACGCGAGCGGTAAAGCGGCAAACAGCAGCAGCAGCAATTCGGCTCTCGCCACTTCGGACGCACTGGACGGACTGACGCTCTTCCGCGACACGCTGGCACGGCGCGCCGCGGCGCAGGCGAAGGCTCTCACCCGTCGCCTCTGCGCACACAAGATCAACGGTGGTGCCACCGCCACCAAGCTGTTATATCAGCTGAACGGTTTTTTGCACGAGCTTGAGGCGCTGCCGGAAGGTTCGTCCCGCTACGTGCTGCCGGCTGTCATTCAAAGCGTCGTGCACGACAGCCTTCCGCGAGAGCAGCAGACGGAGCTGGCCGCGTTCGCGTCGCGTGCAGGACTGCCGTACGTTGCGCGTCTGCTCACTGCCTGAGCGGAAGTGTTGTCAGACTCGCAGCAATTCGCAGCAGCGTTTTTTTTTTTTTTCTTCTCTCCGCTCTTTCGACATCATCATCATCATTGTGCGTTTCAGCTCTTTTATTTCTTTGTTGGTGCTCGCAAAAAAAAAAAGTGCTTTTCTGGTGTAGCGTTAGTAGCAGCAGGAGACGCGTACAACACAGTGATTCGTGTTCGTCACTTCCAAGCGACGCGACGGAAAGCGTCTGCGGAAAAGTCGTAGCGAGCTAGTAGAGTAGTGCCAGTGGTGCTTTCTCTGTTGCATGTGCTGTCCAAGGGGACCACTCTCCTGTCCGAGTCGTAGTCTTGGTGGCTTTTTGTCTTCTTTTTTACGCGCACCTTTCATATCCAACAGGTGTCCTGTCACCTCCCGTCTTATCGTTCCTTGTTGTCTGGGCTTCGTCATTCTTTTTTTTCTTCTTTCTCCTCCTGCCTCTTCTTCCGTCTCACCTCTCTCTCACGCAACAGTTCCTTGTTGTTCTTTTTCTCCCGACAGTGAACAGTGCTTGCACTGCTGTTGCTTCCTTCTCCTCACATTCAATCGCCTTCTCCTCATCGAATCTGCAACCCAAAAAGCATCCAGAAGCCGTCAAAATTAGTACCATCATCATCAGAGAAAGGAGCAAAACAAAAAAAAACACGAAAGAAATAGCACACCCATCCATTTCTCCTTCCTTCTTGCAGCCATGATGTATCAACGCATGGGTGAGCGGGTGGAGTCCTCCCGCGTCTACCGCCACCTCCCCATTGCCCTCACCGTGGTGCACTTTCTTATCTTCTTCTTCGTGGTGATCGCGACCCCCGTAGACGTCTTCAAGGCGCGGAGCGGCGCCAGCGTTACCGGTTGCGCTTCTCTCTTCGGATGGAAAGAGTGCGGCGCACACGGCGTCTCGCACGGCTTTAAGTGCGGCATCAAGTCCAACATGGGCGGTGCGGCGGCCTTTGCCATCATCTCCATCTTCGTCACACTGGCGGGTTTTATTCTGCTACTGCTCAGCACCTTGGATATTTTTAAGCGTCCCCTCATCGTACTCATTGTGGACGGCGTGGCGTGCTTGACGATGCTGATCTCGTGGGGCTGCGTCGCTGGCGCCTACAACCAGGGCAAGTGCGCTACACTGCCGTACAACAGTGTGAGCCACAGCTACAGCTACGCCGGCTCTTTTGGACTGATGGTGACGGCGTGGGTGCTGGAGGTCCTGGCAATTGTGGGCATGTTCTTTCTGCCTATGTAAGCGACTGGCGAAGGCGCGCACCACTGTGAGTAGAGTGTGTGGAAAGAAGGTGTTTCTTTTTTTTTTTTCTTCTCTGTGTGTGTGTGTCGTGCACGACGCAAGTCCACCACGGAAAAACGAGATCCTACCTTTTTTTTTTCTATCCTCTTCACGTCCCTCTTTCCACTTACACGCTTCTATAGCATTGGTGCGAGATCGAGCTCTGCTGAATCGTTCCTACCGTGTGTTCGTTCGTTTGTTTGTTTGTTTGTTTGTCTTCCTTGTGTTTCCGACCTCGTTGTTGTCGTTTGGTGACACTTTTCTTTAGTACGTCGGTTGACTTCAACAGTCTTGTTGTTAGCTCTTTTGTTGTGCCGGGCAGCTTTTGTTTTGGACTTTTCCCCTTTCTTTCACTATTGCTTTTTTTTACAGTATAAATTCGGTCTTTTTTTTTTCTTCTTTTTCCCTCTTCATTGTCTGTCATACATACTTGTACTTTTCCCTAACGTGGCTATTTTCTTTTCTATCTTTTTTTTTCTTTTATTGTTCTCTTGCGGTTGTAGTTCAGGGGTGCCTGTGGCTGCACCCAAGGAGTCACACGTGTGGACGCCGTGTTTCCACGGAGAAGAAAGGAACGACAACGACCAAGTACCTTTTCTCTCCACGGAAGCACCTGCCCGTACTATTTAAGTAAAGTAAAGTGAAAACGCGATACACGCAAGAAGCCATCTTCCTTTTGTGTATTCTGCATCTGAGCTTCACCGCGTGTTGCCTTCCATCATCAACTGATTGTGAGGAAGCACAACTGCCGTAGACACCGTGACGAGAGTGGCTTTATGTCCACAAAGCGCACACTTAAAATGTGTGATGCAGAGCAGCAGCACGCGTTGCAGAAAAGAGGCATGGAGCGCACTCATGCACTCGGCTGCGTATCATAGCAGTAGTAGAGGAATGCTCGTTGATCCGTCCTTTTTTTCCTTTTCTTTTCTTTCTTCTCTTATCTATCGGTCTGTTTCTGCCATGTAGTCGGAGCGAACAAGCTCGCATACTGCTTACAGATCCTCTATTTTTTTTCTCTTATTTTTGTTTTTCTCTCTCATAGCGGCTTTCATATTAGCACCTTACTTGCTACAGGATTGTACTGTCTCGACCTGTCAATTTGACAGACATCGTATACTTCCACCACTCTCCGTTTTCATTGCTCATTACTCCATTTTCTTTCTTTCTTTTTTTTCCTTTGCGCTGCAGTTTCTGTCGCCGTGAGTAGCGTGGTGAGAAACCAACGTGGTCCATGCCCGCGCACACTAATCGGTAGAGGCAGAGCGTGCACTCTACACCGACATGTGGATACGCCCCTCACTGTCGCGCACGAACCACCTCCGCCGGCCTTCCTTCCGTCGCTGCAGCCCACAGCAGCAGCAGCAGTCGTCGTCGTCGTCGCGGCAGCCTTCTCTTTCTCAGCCATTGAACAGCAATGCAAGCAGCAGCAGCAGCAGCAGCCTCTTTATAGCACGGGAGTTGGCTGATAATCTGCATGCTGTAGTCATCAGCCCCGACGTCGCAGGACACGGCGGAGATCCCACCCACGGCTATTCAAGCGACAGTGGTGCGCCTACGGCCACCGCTGCGGAGCTGTGGTTGCCGTTTCAGTCTCTCTCCCTCACCTACGCCGTGCACCCCGCCCTCCGCACCCTCACCACGAGCCACGCCCTGTTGTTGACGTCGCTCGGGGAGACGCCGGATTTGCTGCAGCAGTGGACGGCGCACCACCCGTGCGGTGGCGGCGTCGCGGTGGCACGGCTGCGCTGCATGACAGCGGCCTTTGCGCTGCTGCCGCCGTACCGCCGCGACGTGCAGCTGTTGTTGAGTCTGCCGGTGGCCCAGCGCCGCCTCGTGGAGGAAATGCAGCTGGTGCAGCGGGTGGCCACGAACTCGCCGAACGCGAGTGTGCTGGTGGCGAAGGCGTTGGCGCACACCGTAGGCGGTGGCAGAAGTGACGGCGGTGGTGGGTGTTCGAGTGAGCTGTTGTGGACGCTGCTGTCGGTGCCGTGTTCTGTCGAGGTGCTGCGCGTGGTGCTCGTCGCGGCGGTGCGGCAGTGCCCGGGTGGGATTACGGCGCACGCATTCCAGAAAGCGGCGCACGCGCTGCTGAAGAACGACTGTTTTTTCTGCGAGCGCAGCTTCGATGCGATGCATCGCTTGCTCGTTGAGGTGCTTCTACCGGCAGTGGCGGACGGCAGCGGTTCGGCCCCGTCTGCCAGACCGCCGACCTTTGACTTCCTCGCCGTACGCTGGACGCTACTCATGAACCGGTGGTCGCGTGTGTACACCAAGAATGGCAGAGGCTTTCTGCTCTACGACTGCTACTGCTTGCTTCTGCGCACCGTGCCACCGGTGGAGACGAAGCTGCCGTCGTCGTTTTTCGTGCGGCTGCTCGGAGCTCTGCTGGATTCCACCGTAGCAGGGGCGGAGGGAGGCGACGCGCGCCACGGCGGTGCTGGAGTTGTTCGAACACGGGAGGGTTGGTCACTCATGCAGACTGTTGCGCGTGACGCACTTCGACTCTTTGGCCGCAACGCCGCGGATCTCCGTGCCATCTGGGTATTGCTGCTCAAGGGTGCTCTCACCCTCCAGCCGCTGCGTGAGGACTACCAGCGTCTCCTGGACGCCTACCAGCTGTGTGCGCAGTGCGGCCACAGCGCACCACTGGACCGGCAGGGTTTCCTGCAGGTGACCCGTCTCGTCTCCGAAGCCATTTCTGCGCTGCCGGTGGGCGAGGTCGTGGACCGCCTCGTGCCGCAGTTCTGCACATTTCTCTCTGAGCAAGACAAAGCAAGCTTCCTTTGGGTGCTCGATGGCGTTGGCACGACGCTGACGGATTTGTGGGAGACGCACGGCGCTGCAGCGGCCAGCGCTGCCCAAGAAGTGCTCACCACCACCGAAAAGCTCCTGCGGGACCGTCGCGTGATGGGAGTGGACATCTACACAAACCCCGTCATTGCCCGTGCCCTCAACCACTTTCACCTCGGCGGACCGATCTTGTTCTGGTGGCGGTGTGGGTGTGGTGCGGAGCTGCCGAGCAGTGCCAAGCGCTGCACCGCCTGCTTACGCTCCGGCGGCAGCAGCGGCGGTAGTGGACTGTCGTGGACCTGCCCCGCGTGCCAGAAGACGCACAGAGCCTCGTGTGGGGTGCAGTCCTGCGCGTGCGGTCAGGCGAACCCGCGCCTGATGGCGGCCATACGTGCCGGCCACGCCGTCTGTGACACCTGCGGGGAGGTGAAAGACACGCCGCAGAGCCCGTGCGTGCGGTGTGCGGAGCAGCAGCTGGCGCAGGCGCACCCCACGACGTGCCCGCACTGCGGCACGGCCTACAAGTCCAACGCTCTCTACTGCCCGCACTGCTTCACCGGCAACCCGCACAAGCCCCCGCTCTTTCTGTGGCACTGCGAAAGCTGCGATGACTTTAACTACTCTATCTGGTCCGCCTGCCGCACCTGCAAGGCGCCACGCAAGAGCGGAGTCTTCTTCACCCCCTTTGTGCCGTGGGCGTGCGGGTGTGGTGCGGTAAACCACCCCGGTCGGCTCACCTGCAGCAGCTGCGGCACCGGGGCTCGGCACCACACCTACACCTGCACCGGCTGCTACGCCCACGTCGCGATGCGCTCGCTGCGGCGTGTGTCCGTGACGGTGGAGGGCATGACCATCCCGGTGCACTTGTGTCCGCAGTGCCAGACGCTGCACCCGCGCTCCGACCTCCTGCTCTACTCACCCGTGCTGCCGCGGCACTGCATGCTGTGTGCCAAAACCCTGCACCCGGCCAGCATCGCCACCGTAGGAACATTCCATCACTGCGGCGTGGTGCAGGGCGTGAATGAGAATTACGTTTTCCAGTGCAAACACTGCAGCGGCGGCGCGGCGGCACAGGCAGAGCTGCAGACAGGTTATCACTGCCGGCACTGCCTCTTCCCACGGCCGGAGGTGGCGGCGTTGATGGCGGGTGACGCGGCGGCGCCCATCACATCCGTCTGGCGCTGCCTGCATGAGACGGATGAAGGGGAGTTGTGCGGGCAGTGGAACTACGGCTGGTGTGGGTACTGCCTCGCCTGTGGGACGGGCAGACCTGACTCCGCCTTTGAGTGCCGTGCAAAGGCGCAGCTGTGGCAGTGCGAGACCTGCGGCCACGCAAACCGTCCTATCGACGTCCTCTTCTGCCCTCACTGCAAGAGCGGGCTGCAGCCCGTGCAACCGTGCGGGACGTGTGGGATGCCGCATCTCTCCTATTCCTGCCGCGTTCACATGCAGCCCCTGAACTGAGCAAGTGTTCTGCCACAGCGGAAGGAGAGAAATGCTGGAGGAAAGAGAGAAGGAGAGCCGCGAGGGGTGCGTGTGCTCTCTTCTCCTCTCTGTGTATTCTCTTCCCGTTGACCTGCATTGAGTGAATTTGTACTGGGTGCGGATTCAGCTTTTCTTGATTCGTCACATTTACTCCTAACGAATGGAAGCGATTGAAGAACGTAAATATCTTTGTCTCCGTTTGTGCAAGAAGAAGAGGTTCGACCATCGAAAGTGTACGCTGCGCTGCGTTTTTACTGGGCATGCTGGCTTTTGCTGCCTTTTCAGAGCCCATCTTTTTTGTTGTTGTTGTTGTTTCCCCAATTGCCAGCTCTAAGAGCTGCGTAGAACTCTGTTGCCGAGAAGCGATGACCTTCGAAGTCGATGCGTGTGTTTGTTTGACTCGGCGCGCATGGTGACACCTTTTTAGATGCAACAGCTTCTGGTCCCCCTCCCCCCTTACGTCATTGTCTACTCTTGTTCTCTCTTCTCCTTTACACCCTCACAGTCCATAACAACTCCCAGACTGTTAGCAGTATTCATTGCGTTCGAAAACTAGGCTACAACAGCGCATTTCTTTTGTTCGTCTTCTTCGCCAGAGGAACTGACAGACACCACACACCCTCTCAATCTATCAAAAACAGCAGAGTAGTGTTCTAGTTTTTTTCTCTTTTTATCCTTTTTTTTGTTCTTTTCTCTAACTCTTTTTCCGTTGTACTTTTTTTTTTCTTTGCTGTTCAAGTATTCGTACCACCTCTGGTACTTTCGTTTTTATTACACCTTCACTTTTCTTCTCTCTTTCCCTCACAGCTCCTTTGCTTGCCTCTCAAGCATCATGGGTGTCTGCTGCTCCTCCCCTATCGCGTTCGACGAGCGCTCTGCCAAGTATGTGCCAGCTTGCACGGCGCTCACGGAGAGCTACTTTGCGACGAACGACCCGAATGAAAACGAGGCGGCGCGCTTCTTCGCCTCGCTGCGCATGGCCCTCCGCGGCATGCTGCACTGCAACAAGGAGGAGGCGAACGAGTTCATGATCGGCTCCTGCAACCGCAGCGCCAGCACCAGTGCGTTTCTCGACAACTTCCTCTCGCAGAAGAACACCGCGAAGGTGGCGCCGGACCCGACGGAGGCGAAGATGATGCAGGTGTGGATGACGTACGACAAGGACAGCAGCGGCGATCTCAGCTACAGCGAGATGAAGCGGCTGGTTGGTGGACTGAACATCGCCGAGGAGCTGGCGAAGGAGATCCTGCAGCCCTTCAAGGCGGATAGCAAGCGCACCATCACCTTCGCGGAGTTTGAAAAGACGTACTCGAGTGCGATGAGCTTCAAGGAGCTGGGCTACGTCTTCCGCGACCTCGCCAAGGGCAGCAGCACCATCACCCGCGACACCTTCGATGACTTCATCCGCGAGGTCCAGGGCGAGACGTGGGACAACGAGACGATCAACGAGAAGCTGACGATCATGGGTTGCGTCAACACGGGTGCCATCACGGAGAACGACTTCGTCCGCTACCTCATGAGCGACTTCTTCGACTCCGCCATCGACATGAACAAGCTGGAGAACGTGTACCAGGACATGGACCAGAACATCTGTTGCTACTTCATCAACTCCTCGCACAACACCTACCTCACCGGCGATCAGCTGACGAGCAAGTCGTCGCCCGAGATGTACAAGAAGGCGCTGCTGGACGGCTGCCGGTGCGTCGAGCTGGACTGCTGGAACGGCCCTCGTGGCGAGCCGATCGTCTACCACGGCCACACCCGCACCTCCCGCATCGCCTTCGAGGACTGCATTAAAGTCATCAAGGACTACGCCTTCACTGCCTCGCCCTACCCGGTGATTCTGTCGCTTGAAGTGCACACGTCGGTGGAGCAGCAGGACCGCATGGCCGAGATCATGGAGCAGCACCTCGGCGACCTCCTCTTCAAGCCGCCGTGGGGGCCAAACGAGAAGCCGACGTTCACCTTCTCGCCGAACAACCTGAAGCACAAGCTTCTGGTCAAGACGAAGCGGGTGGAGAGTGCGGCCGGGGAGACGGGCATCGACAAGGGCGACGATGACAGCGAGACGGACTCGTCGTTTGCGCTGAACAACGCCGAGTACGCCCAGATGAAGGCGGAGAGCAAGCAGGAGGTGAAGCAGACGAAGGTGTCGGCGAAGCTGTCGGCCCTCGTGTCCATTGAGTCGACGGGCTACAAGGGGGTGAAGGACCTGTCGTACTTGGAGAGCAAGCACCCCTACCACTGCTCCTCCTACTCCGAGAAGAAGGCGAAGGGGGTGGCCGACGAGGACGTGGACGCGCTGGTGAAGATCAACGACACGTACCTCAGCCGCATCTACCCTGCCGGCTCGCGCTTCGACAGCAGCAACTACCACCCGCAGCCGTACTGGAACACCGGGTGCCAGGTGGTGGCGCTGAACTGGCAGTCCAACAAGTCTTTCAGCTGGCGCCTGAACCGCGGCTTCTTCCTCGACAACGGCCGCTGCGGCTACCTGCTGAAGCCGGAGTACCTCCGCCCCCTCACCTGCCCGTCGCCGCGGCTGGAGAAGTCGCGCTCCTTCATGATCGAGATCATCTCCGGCTTCTCGCTGCCGAAGCCGCCGAAGGCCAGCAAGTCCGACATCGCCGACCCCTACGTGTCCATGTTTCTCGAGGGGCCGAACATCGACAGCAAGCCGACGTCGACGCACACGATCCACAACAACGGCTTCCACCCGGTGTGGCGCGGCACCGGCAGCACGGAGAGCATGTGGACCGTCTACAAGTGGGAGATGACGACGCTGGTGCTGCAGATTTACGACCGCGACAAGTACAGCGCCAATGAGCTGCTGGCCGAGGCCATCATCCCACTGCGCGTGCTGAACAAGGGCTACCGCAAGGTGCCACTGCACGACCCGGCGGGCTACTACATGGCGGGCAGCTGCCTCGTCTGCCGCATCAACTACACGGACGCAGACGCGGAGGAGTAATATAGGAGGCTTCTCGTCGTCTTATTGTTTTCTTTTTACGCACACGCATGAAATAGTGTGTGCCTGTTTGTGAGGCGTATGTATATGTAAGCGCGCTGACCAGGGAGCCGTTGCTTCGCGCAAAAAATAAAAATGGTAGAGGAAGCACACGCATCACCTGGTCCAGCATAGCCGCTCCGTAACCAGTTAAATGTCTTAAAAACACTTCTTTTTTGTATTGTTTATTCTATAGTTTTCTTTCTTTCTTTCTGATTCGTGGATAAGATGTATCTGTATCGAAGCGTGTGTAGGACGGAGCCATGTCTAACTTGGCGCACCTTTCCATACCTAGCTTTCCTACAAGCACACCGCTTTTTTTTCTTTTTTTTCGTTTTGCTTTTATATCTATATCTGTCGTTTAAAGCTGCCTGACCGGTTTGCAGCCTCAATGACATGGAAGGCAATGATCCCCTGTTGCCAAAAGCGACACCGACTCGTTCAAGCTTGTTTTTTCTTTTCTTTCTTGTTCTGCCGCCATCATACTCGCGCATCTTCTCTTCTTGCTTTTCAGTATGTGAACAAAAACTTTTCGTTTCGCTTTCTGCGCACCACGCACGCACGCAGCCTGCACGCGTCGCAGTCACTAATGCCCTCTTTCCTTCTTCTTTTCCTCTTTTCTCGGCGGAGACCACAACACCACTTCTTCACCGCCTGTTTTCTCTTCTCTATTTGTTTCAATTCCTTTCCTTTGTTGACGGTGTTGGCGAAACCATGTTCCGTGATAGTACGACGCGGGAGCTCGCTCCATCATCCTCGCTGAGATTCCATGTATATGTGGCAAACAGCGTGCAACGAGGCCGTCCTTCTCTAAAGCGGCCCTCTCGTTCTTTTTTTTTCACTTTTCGCAATGCTAGTGCGTTTTTTTCAGCCCTCCTTCGAAAAAGACTGTCACTTAGCGAGGACACGAAGCAGCGGCTCGATGTAGTAATAGTAAATGTCTGTTCAAAACGCACGAGGTGGTAAGAATAGGTGTTGAAGCCGCTACCCCCTTTTTTTTTTGCTTCTTGAATGTATCCTCCAGCATCGTTTTCCTTTGTCCCCCGTTACTCTTGACAAGTAATTCGCAGCGACACCCCACATGACCGTGTTGTCTGTGCGGCTGGTGGATGATGGCTCGCACGCACCCAGCACGCTTTTCCTTTCTTTCTGTTTGATTTGTTGCTTCAGATTTGTTTTCGTTGTTCTCTCTTTTTTTCGACCTTCTAATTTGCCTCGTGCTTCCTCTTTTTTTGTTTTTGTTTTTCTCACAGTTCTAATTCTTTTTCGTAGAAGCAAGACCTGAAGCGAACAGCTTCAGTAGCGCTTGCGTGCAAAGACTATCATGATAGTCACTCTTATGAGTCCACCACTCTACTTCTTTAATTGCTTTGGAATTCTAACAATAATGTACTTCAACCGAACAAAGGAAAACCGAAAGAAAAGCGCATTAGACGCGCACTTAATGATGCAGTTAAAGAGCCTTGACGTGGCCATTTCGTTTGCAGCACCTTCACCGGCATCCAAAAGCCCCTGACCGCTCCGCTTGGGCAGAAACAAGACGAGCACGTGAGGCGCCGATCACGCGGCTGACGCGCGCACCGCCACCACACACGACAACAAACCAGCAAATCTCCCCCTTTTCCCTTCCTCCTCTGCCCGCTTTTCGTTTCGGTCCCGCCAGCTCGGGTGCGGCGCAGACTTCCTCCCGCCGGACCAGCCCTCCTGGGGGCGAGAAGAGAACCTTGGGCCTGGCCGAGCCGCCGAGGCCTTCGGGGGCGCCGAGGCGCGCTGAGGAAGAAAGGGCGGAAAGGCAGAGAAAAGGGTGGTGGCGAGAGGTGGTGCAAAAACGCGGCACCGCAGACGCGTTGAGAAACTGCACGGCGAAACGCGCAAAATGACGTCGCACACAACTGGCGAAACAAAACGAAAGATCCCTTTCCGAGATGCGCATGAGCGGCTGACACTGTCAGCGCAGCAGATTCCTTCAATTTCAACTTTACACTTCCATTGAGTTGTTGTTTTTGGCTTTTTCAATCATCTGAACTGTCCATGACAAAAGAAGAGGGGCGGGCGATCATCCCGAACAAAAGAAAAAAAAAGAAAGAAAGGTGCGTGTATACGACAAACGAAGAAACAAGGGGCATCTATGGCGCGCAACAACGGTTGCACATGGAGAGTGTGATACGAGCAAAGTGGGGCACGGAGGGTTCACAAAACCATCAGCCGCACAAACGCGCATTACACGCCCGGTGAGGGCTTTCTCTCCCTCCTACGCTTACGCGTAGCCGTACAGGATGTGGCCGCGCTTGCGCAGCGCGTTCACGACGTCAGACGCCGTCACCGTCTTCTTGCGCGCGTACTCGGTGTACGCGGTGCTGGAGCGCACGACGTCCTCGACGTACGCCTTCAGCACACGGCGCACCTCCTCGTAGATCTCGCTCGAGATGCGCTTCACGCCACCACGGCGGGCCATGCGGCGGATGGAGCCGCGGGTGATGCCGCGGATGTTGTCGCGCAGCACCTTCTTCTGGCGCTTCTGGCTACCCTTGGCATCCGCGGAGCGCTTACCCTTGGCCATTGTGGATGAGTGAGAGAGTTGGTGGGTTATGGTGGTGGAAGAGAAAGAGCGAAAGCGTAAGCTGTGAGTACGAATGTGAAAGCGTGTGAGTGCGAGAAAAGGTGCGGATTGCGTCATCGAAGAAGAAACGAGACAGCAGAGAAAAGGTGGTCGATAGCAAGAACAAGTGAGAGCCGGCAATGCGCCAAACACACGCGCTGCCACAACAAAGGCATGGCAGGCAGCAAAAAAAGAGTGTAAGGAAAACAGTACTCGCGGTGAGCTTCGATGCGAACCAGCAACGCAAGCCTGCAACAGAGCATTCCGTCATGAACTTCATTTGGATTGGAAACAGTTGAGAGAAGCAGTAACAACAACACAGGGCAGCCGGTGACAACGCGTCAACGCAACAGAGAACTCAAAAGGTCAAACGATTGCCCCACCAACAATACGCGATGCCGCGCAACCATCGCACGGCGCTTTTCTTGGTACAGCGTCAACCCGGCGCAGATAGTAAGTGGGGCAACAAAGCAGCCTACCCCGCCGTGATGGTGGTGAGGCCTTCTACACCATCTGCATCCGCGTCCGGCGCGACAAGCACGACCGCCAGTTGCCCGGTTTGGATGTAGCCCTGAGTCTTAGCATGAGCGACACCTACCGCAACTTGCGCCTCCCTCGTACTCGCGTCGTGGCCCAGCTTGTCCGCGTCAAAGAAGACGCTCTCCACGCCTTGCGTGATGTTCAGTTGGCGGCACGTCTGCAGACGCGTCGTCACGCACACAATCGGGCAGTTCGGGCGATACTTCGCCACCAGACGAGCGCTGCGGCCGGTGTTGCTCAGCACCACCATCACCTTCGCCTTCGTCTCGTACACCGAGTTCACCGCACTGCTGCACACAGCCTCTTCCACGCTCATCGGGATCGGCTGCAGCTTCTTTATACTTTCTGAGAACGCAGCCAGGTTCATCGCACTTTGGGCTCTTCTGCAGATACGCGCCATGTACTGCACCACCTCGTTCGGGTACTTGCCCTTGGCCGTCTCACCCGACAGCATCACGCAGTCCGCGCCGTTGAACACCGCGTTCGCCACGTCCGACACCTCCGCACGCGTCGGCCGCGGGTTGTACGTCATGCTCTCCAGCATCTGCGTCGCGCAGATCACCGGCTTGCCGGCAACGTTGCACTTGCTGATCAGGATCTTCTGCGCCACCACCACCTTCTCCGCCGGGATC